>JAMKCH010016974.1:0-25494 GCA_023653785.1 Ophioderma brevispina
TCGCTAAAAAAATTATCGCACATGAATTTGTTCAGCAAAAGACAAAATATAGGGAAAATCGGAGAAGTAACCTCCTGCAGGAATTGTGCAAAGACAAGAAAGTCAAGCAAAGAAACATAACAATCAGGAGAAAACTCATAGGGACACCCGCATTTGAACCAGGGACCTCTCGATCTGCAGTCGAATGCTCTACCACTGAGCTATACCCCACTCCGTATATATGTGTAAATAATTCACTGTAAAATGGTGGTATTATTGGCAATGGACACATCATCTGCAGTCTGTTTTAAGACACATGTCCACTTAGACACCAAGTCGCGTCTCTAAGAAAGACATGTCATGTCCAAATGTCACGTCTTTTTGCAAGACTCTCAAAACAAGACACTTCAGTTTCATAAGACCTGTCTTTGAAGCCAGTTTTGAGACATGGCGTGGTGGAAGACATGGCTTCGAATCTTAAATATTGTGTTTTCATTTTTTCTATTTTCTTTGATTTCTATTTTTGAAAAAGACATTTCTATTGCCAAGACGTGTCTTAATACGTTCAAATACAACCGTTTTTACAGTGGCCAACTTAGAGGCTTAATACGTATTTGTTTATTTGAATGAGACAAATATAGTGGTATACATTCGAGCACAATTTGTCTAGCTGATTTCAAATTTACCCCTATACTAATGTGTGACCCATAATTTTTTACAATGATTCCTCAACAATTTTTCAAGAGGATGGCAATCCAAAAAATTATGATTCAGCATCTTTCAAACTTCGAGAGAGGGATTCTCATTTATGACCCAAAAGCCAATAAGACTGATGTCAATCACATAATGCGATTTTTGTGTGTTTATTTATCTTTTTAAGTTTTTTTTTTTTTTTTAAGATTTTTATTTTTTTTATTTTTTTTATTTTTTTTATTTTTAATTCATATGATATGAATTTGTTCAGCAAAAGACAAAATATAGGGAAAATCGGAGAAGTAACCTCCTGCAGGAATTGTGCAAAGACAAGAAAGTCAAGCAAAGAAACATAACAATCAGGAAAAGAACTCCACAAGGGGCACCCGATTTGAACCAGGGACCTCTCGATCTGCAGTCGAATGCTCTACCACTGAGCTATACCCCACTCCGTATGTAAAGGGATATGCTGAATATAATTCACTGTAAAATGGTGGTATTATTGGCAATGGACACATCATCTGCAGTCTGTTTTAAGACACATGTCCACTTAGACACCAAGTCGCGTCTCTAAGAAAGACATGTCATGTCCAAATGTCACGTCTTTTTGCAAGACTCTCAAAACAAGACACTTCAGTTTCATAAGACCGTCTTTCAAGCCAGATTTGAGACATGACTTGGTGGAAGACATGGCTTCGAATCTTAAATATTGTGTTTTCATTTTTTCTATTTTCTTGAGTTTTATTTTTGAGACATAGGCTTTGCCAATGGACGGGTCTTAATCGGATCGACAAAGACGTTTTACTAGTAGGGCCACACTTATGCTTTTAATAAGTATTTTTATTTGAATGAGACAATAGATCGTGGTATACTTTTCCAGCACAATTTGTCTAGCTGATTTCAAATTTACCCCTGCACTAATTTTACCCATTATTTTACAACTATCCCACAATTTCCAGAGGTTGGATCCAAAAATTCTGATTCAGCATCTTTCAAACTTCGAGAGAGGGATTCTCATTTATGACCCAAAAGCCAGTATGACTGATGTCGATAAATATGCGATTTTTGTTTGTTTATTTACTTTTTTGTTATTTAGTATAACTGAATTTATCAACTTGTTTCGCTAAAAAAATTATCGCACATGAATTTGTTCAGCAAAAGACAAAATATAGGGAAAATCGGAGAAGTAACCTCCTGCAGGAATTGTGCAAAGACAAGAAAGTCAAGCAAAGAAACATAACAATCAGGAGACGAACTTGACAGGGGCAACCAGATTGGAAGCGAGGTACCTCTCGATCTGCAGTCGAATGCTCTACCACGGAGCTATAGCCCCCACTCCGTATGTAAAATTGATATATTGAAATTATATGTGTAAATAATTCACTGTAAAATGGTGGTTTATTGGCAATGGACACATCATCTGCAGTCTGTTTTAAGACACATGTCCACTTAGACACCAACTCGTATCTCTAAGAAAGACATGTCATGTCCAAATGTCACGTCTTTTTGCAAGACTCTCAAAACAAGACACTTCAGTTTCATAAGACCGTCTTTCAAGCCAGATTTGAGACATGACTTGGTGGAAGACATGGCTTCGAATCTTAAATATTGTGTTTTCATTTTTTCTATTTTCTTTGATTTCTATTTTTGAAGACATGTCTATTGTCAAGACATGTCTTAAATACGGTTCAAAGACACCGTTTTTACAGTGTCCAACTTGTCCGTGTACTTCCTTTTTGAGCCCACCTCTATGGCGTAATATATATTTGTTTATTTGAATGAGACAAATATAGTGGTATACATTCGAGCACAATTTGTCTAGCTGATTTCAAATTTACCCCTATACTAATGTGTGACCCATAATTTTTTACAATGATTCCTCAACAATTTTTCAAGAGGATGGCAATCCAAAAAATTATGATTCAGCATCTTTCAAACTTCGAGAGAGGGATTCTCATTTATGACCCAAAAGCCAATAAGACTGATGTCAATCACATAATGCGATTTTTGTGTGTTTATTTATCTTTTTAAGTTTTTTTTTTTTTTTTAAGATTTTTATTTTTTTTATTTTTTTTATTTTTTTTATTTTTAATTCATATGATATGAATTTGTTCAGCAAAAGACAAAATATAGGGAAAATCGGAGAAGTAACCTCCTGCAGGAATTGTGCAAAGACAAGAAAGTCAAGCAAAGAAACATAACAATCAGGAAAAGAACTCCACAAGGGGCACCCGGATTTGAACCAGGGACCTCTCGATCTGCAGTCGAATGCTCTACCACTGAGCTATACCCCACTCCGTATGTAAAGGGATATGCTGAATATAATTCACTGTAAAATGGTGGTATTATTGGCAATGGACACATCATCTGCAGTCTGTTTTAAGACACATGTCCACTTAGACACCAAGTCGCGTCTCTAAGAAAGACATGTCATGTCCAAATGTCACGTCTTTTTGCAAGACTCTCAAAACAAGACACTTCAGTTTCATAAGACCGTCTTTCAAGCCAGATTTGAGACATGACTTGGTGGAAGACATGGCTTCGAATCTTAAATATTGTGTTTTCATTTTTTCTATTTTCTTGAGTTTTATTTTTGAGACATAGGCTTTGCCAATGGACGGGTCTTAATCGGATCGACAAAGACGTTTTACTAGTAGGGCCACACTTATGCTTTTAATAAGTATTTTTATTTGAATGAGACAATAGATCGTGGTATACTTTTCCAGCACAATTTGTCTAGCTGATTTCAAATTTACCCCTGCACTAATTTTACCCATTATTTTACAACTATCCCACAATTTCCAGAGGTTGGATCCAAAAATTCTGATTCAGCATCTTTCAAACTTCGAGAGAGGGATTCTCATTTATGACCCAAAAGCCAGTATGACTGATGTCGATAAATATGCGATTTTTGTTTGTTTATTTACTTTTTTATTTAGTATAACTGAGTTTATCAGCTTGTTTCGCTAAAAAAATTATCGCACATGAATTTGTTCAGCAAAAGACAAAATATAGGGAAAATCGAGAAGTAACCTCCTGCAGGAATTGTGCAAAGACAAGAAAGTCACGCAAAGAACCATAAACAACAGGTAAAAGAACTACAAGGGGCACCCGGTTTGAACCAGGGACCTCTCGATCTGCAGTCGAATGCTCTACCCAGTATATTACACCCCACTCCATATTTAACATAGTTGAATATATGTGTAAATAATTCACTGTTAAAATGGTAGTAATTGGCAATGGACACATCATATTGCAGTCGTTTTAAGACACATATCCATTTAGACACCAAGTCGCGTCTCTAAGAGGACATGTCATGCCCAAATGGTTTCACGTTTTTCTTTTTTGCAAGACTCTCAACACAAGACACTTCAGTTCTCAGACCTGCCTTTGAAGCCATTTTGAGACATGACTTGGTGAAGACATGGCTTCGTCATCTTCAAACTATTGTGTTTTCATTTTTTCTATTTTCTTTGATTTCTATTTTTGAAGCATGTCTATGGTCAAGGACATGGTCTTAAATACTGTTCAAAGACACCGTTTTCACAGTGTCCACTTAGTTACTTTGTCACGTGTACTTCCTTTTTTAGCACCTCTATGGACGTATATGTATTTGTTTGTTGACTGAGACAAATATAGTGGTATACATTCAAGCACAATTTTGTCTGGCTGGTTTCCAAATTTTACCCTGTAGTAATTTTACCCATTATTTTACAATTTTTCCTCACAATTTCCAGAGGTTGGATACAAAAGCTGATTCAGTATCTTTCAAACTTCGAGAGAGGGATTCTCATTTATACCCAAAAGCCAAGTATGACTGATGTCGAAACTTGCGATTTTTTGGTTTTTTTGTTTTGTTTGCTTTTTTGTTATTTAGTATAACTGAATGTATTAGTTGTTTTCGCTAAAAAAAATTACGCACAGAATTTGTTCAATCAAAAGCAAATATAGGAAAATCGAAGAAGTAATACCCTCACTGCAGGAATTTACAAAACAGAAGTCAGCAAGCAACTACATCAGGAAAGAACTCACAGGTGCACCCCG
Organism: Ophioderma brevispina; assembly: GCA_023653785.1. NCBI lineage: Eukaryota > Metazoa > Echinodermata > Ophiuroidea > Amphilepidida > Ophiodermatidae > Ophioderma > Ophioderma brevispina. Next base: position 4,717 of record JAMKCH010016974.1, read on the forward strand.
ATTTGAACCAGGGACCTCTCGATCTGCAGCTCTACCACTGAGCTAATACCCTCACTCCTTAAGTAAAATGATATGTTGAATATAGGTGTAATATTCACTACATGGGTAGTATCTTGCAATAACACATCACTGCCTTCAGTTTTGAGACATGTCCACTTAGACACCAAGTCGGCGTTCTAAGAAAGACATGTCATGTCCAAATATCACGTCTTTATGCAAGACTCTCAAAACAGACACTTTCAGTTCATAGCCTGTCTTTGAAGCCAGTTTTGAGAACATGACTTGGTGGTAGGACATGGCCTCGAATCTTAAATATTGTGTTCTCATTTTTCGATTTTCTTTGATATCTAGTTTTGAAGACATGTCTATTGTCAGACATTTCTTAAATACGGTTCAAGACAAACCGTTTTTACAGTGTCCAACTTAGCTTACTTGTCCGTTGTATTTCCTTTTTTGAATGAGCCAACTCTATGGCTAAGTTTGTTTATTTGAATAACAAATATATTGGTATACATTCGAGCACAATTTGTCTAGCTGATTTGAAATTTACCCCTACCCATTATTTGAAACATGTTCCCCTCACATTTGTCGCCGGTAGACATTTCATATAGACGTCCCAAGGATGCAATAAAGGTATTGCCATTATCCTTCAATCGCTATTGCACAACATCACACAGTGAATGACGGAATCATTGTAATACCTCTTTGCATCCTTTGGTACTTCTATATGAAACGTCCCACCCATTTTCCAGAGGTTTGGGATCCAAATTCTGATTCATCAATCTTTCAAACTTCGAAAACGGGATTCTCATTCATGGCAGCCAAAACAATATGACTGAGTCGATAAAAGTGGCATTTTTGTTATTTTGTGATTTTTAATTTTTTGTACTTTGTAGAACTTAATTTATCAGCTTGTTTCACCAAAGAAATTACACAGCCTGAGTTTGTTCAGCAAAAGGACAAAATAAGGGAAAATCGGCAAAAGTAACCTCCTACAGCAAGTTCAAAGACAGAAAGTCCAAGCAAATGGACCATATAATCAGAAACCGGGGGAACCCGGATTGAAACCAGGGAACTCTCGATTGCAGTCTCATCTCTACCACTGAGCTATACCCCCATCAGCATATAAAAATAATGTTAATTAATGTGGAAATCTTCACTGTAAAGTAGGCGGTCTCTTAATATCTCGGCTTGTTTCACTAAAAAAATGTCGCACGTGAATTTGTTTAGCAAAAGACAATAGGGTAATCAGAAAAGAATCTTCGCCATGTATTCAAGACAGTAAAAGCAAGCAATGTTCTAATCAGGTGAAATAACTCACAGGTGGCACTCGGGATTTGAACCAGGGACCTCTCGATCTGCAGTCTAATGCTCTACCTTCTGAGCTATAACCGTTTTGCGAAACTAATTCACTCACCCCCCTTGATTGTTTAGCAAGACATGTTTATTATGAAAGGATACGACCTTTCCTAAAACCTAGCCTTGTGCATTCGACGGGATAATCGCACGCGACCGTATGGGTCAGTGCAGCAGCACTAGAGCCGGAGGCTCGAGTGCTGCCTGCACTGACCCATACGGTCAGTGCAATTATCCTGTCGAATGCACAGAGTCGTGGGGTCCTTATCCGTCATATACTTGAGAAAACAATGTATCAATCATTACATAACATTAATAATTAACAGTAATTTTATCTAAATTTTTGAGTAGTTTTTAAATAAATTAAAAACACTTCTCTACTCCAACATGTCCAATTATACTCTTAAATAGTGCCGAAAAGACCTTGACGCAATTCTTGTTGATTAGGTTGTTTTGAAAATGATCTAGAAGTGCGAGAAGAAAAATCAGACTCTCTCAGACGCTTAGAGTGGCTAATCTTTCCTCGCACTCCCTGGCAGTTTCAAACAAACCCTTAGTGATGAAACGCGTCAATAAATTGAAAGAAAGAATAACTTTTGCAATGCCCTTACTTTTCCAAACAAAACCCATCATACCGATTTGCATATAAATGCATATGAATTTCTTCTACCATTCCAATGCCCACTGTGTTAGATGTTAAAGACCAACGCAAGTTAATGTACAAAACATGACTGGTTTCTTCTGCAGTGAAAACGATTTTATTTGTTAATTTTTGGGTTTCTTGAATTACACTTATTCTCTGGTCCCTACGATGTTATATAGCAGCATGATATAGTCCATTTCTCTACCCCTTGCAGTGATGTCATAACATTCGGCAGCTTGTACGCACGCGTCCAATGTATGCCATCTTTGTGCGCGAGTGTAAAAAACGAGTCGTCGCTTTAAGCCAACGAGTTGCGGTTTACTGGTGCCCCATCATATCTCGCGCTGACGTCACGGCACAGAGGTATGGAAGTTCAGTATAGCAGCTAAACTTTTCTGAAGGCTTCTAATCTGACAAATTAATAACTAAGGCATTTTATATTTAAGATTCAATATTTCATGTCAAACGTATCGTCCCAATTGAGAGTACAAAAAAGCTGGTTCTCGTTAATCAGATATAAGCGTTTTCGGAAAGAAACAGTACAAACTCACATTATTTAATGTCCTGCGCATGTGAATTCAATAAGCCTTTAAACGAGAACCACATATTTTTTTCATACAAAATTTAAGTTAGACTGACACCATAGATTGTAGATACGAAGTTCGTAGAGGGTATAGTATATTCGATGCAGGCATGTTACTTGATAAATTTTTGAAGCATTAAGTCTATCATGAAATGATGACGGTTATTTCTAGTAGCTACAGGAGTTGTGACTTGTGGTGACCCGCGTGCATTATCTGATCACCCCTGCATTATCTGATGACGCGTGCATTATCTACATAGTTCCAGTGCATTCGTTAAAAAATAAAATGGCACCTGAAAAAATTGATATCTAACACGAGAAGTATATGTTAAATAATCACTGTAAAATGGTGGTTTCTTGGCTTGGATAGATATATCACGTGAAGCTTGTTTAAAGGGGATGTCCCGATTAAATATATAAAGTTTCCATCTTGATAGAATGAATGGCCTTCACCCAAAAAAACCCAGCTGTAAAGTTTCTTCTCGCCGATATTTCAATCCGTGTTAACGGACAGCTATAAACGTGATTTTGTTAGCCCCATAGAGTACTGTGTAATATAATATTGTCGACCAAAACGGGTACACTTTCGCTGATAACCTCCAAACCAAACATCCTTTAACCCTATATAGTTCACAGGTAAAATGAGAAAATAGTATACTTCTGATACCCAAAATTTGACCCTTCCGGTAAATTTTGGGGTTCTGGGGAGGGGGCGATTAGCGATCGGGCCATGGACCCTTTAAGATACATGTCCAGTTAAACACCAAGTCGCGTCTCTAAGAAGGACATGTCATGTCCAAATGTCACGTCTTTATGCAAGAAGACTCTCAAAACAAGACACTTCAGTTTCATTAGACCTGTCTTTGAAACCAGTTTTGAGCCAATGACTTGTGTGGAAGACATGGCTTCGAATCTTAAATATTGTTTTCTCATTTATTCTATTTTTCTTTCGTTTCTATTTTTGAAGACATGGCTATTGTCAAGAACATCTCTTAAATCGGTTTCAAAGACACGTTTTTCACAGTGTCCACCTTAGCGTACTTGTCCTGTACTGCATTTTTAGCCCACCTCTATGACGTAATATGTATTCTGTTTGTTTGAAATGAGACAAATATAGTGGTATACATTCAAGCACCTTTGTCTTGCTGATTTCAAATTTACACCATCTGTACTCTTTTACTACCCATTATTTTACAATGTTCCTCACATTTTCCAGAGGTTGGATCCTAAATTCTGATTCAGCATCTTTCAAACTTCGAGAGAGGGATTCTCATTTATACCCAAAAACGGAATATGACTGATGTCGATAAATATGCGATTTTTGTTTGTTTATTTACTTTGTTGTATTTAGTATACACTGAATTTATATCACGTGTTTCGCTAAAAAAATTATCATTGAATTTGTTCATCCAAAGCAAATATAGGGAAAATCGAGAAGAACCTCCTGCAGTAATTGTGCAAGACAAGAAAGTCAAGCAAAGAAACATAACAAGCAGGAAATACCTCACAGAGGGGGTCACCCGTATTTGAACCAGGACTCTCGATCTGCAAAAAAAATTAACGCACTGAATTTGTTCAGCAAAAGACAAAATATAGTGGAAAGTAACCTCCTACTGCAATGTGTTCAAAGACAAGAAAGTCAAGCAAATGTATATAATCAGGAACACTAAATCACAGGGGGTAACCCGGATTTGAACCAGGGGACCTGCTCGATCGGCAGCGTACGAATGCTCTACCACTGAGCTATACCCCCATGAATTTTTAAAAAAGATCTAATAATAATAATAATAACAGTCTTGATATAGCGCCATGCAGAGGCTTAGGCGCTTTAACATAGAATGGAGGCAATATAAAAATTATTAATACGACAAATACAAACATAGAATAAAATTCTAATGTTAAAACAACAATGATATAACATCAATTATACACAATTTCAAAATAAACTTTAATTTAAGTAGAAATTCGAACATAGATATTGGGACCAACAGATAGAAGAGAAAGACAACCCAGTTGCCTCCCATTACTAAGAAAAATATTGGGGGATACAACCGAATTGTCAGCTGTGAGGATTTGTGGTATGTACCCCATAGCCACATCGGTTAAGTCTTGATCTTTCCTGGATTCAGATGCCTCCACCTACCTACTGATGAAAAATAACACTATCCTAGGCAACCGGATTGGACGAAGGTAGAGAATAAGAAAAAGAAAGGAAAACAAAAAATCCCAGTGGTGATTGGACTTGCCATCAGAAAAGGGATAATTACAGGAGCCAAAATGTTGTGTAAAATGGATGTCTTCAGCGTGACTGGAAACTTAGTTGTGACTGAGCTACAGCGGATACTGTTAGGGAGTTTATTCCACAAACATGTGCTGCTGCGTAAAGGCAAAAAGATCTATCACATTAGAATGTTGTTGATGGTTGGAGGATTTACTCAAGCTCGGAGCAAGAAGATGATCTCAAGGTTTCGGTGGGACTACAGCTGGATGAGCTTCGAGATATAGGCAGGTGACATGCGGTGGATGGCGCTTATAAGTGAGAAGTAGAATCTTAAAAACTGCCTCTGTTTAATTGGAAGCCAATGCAGTTGGTAGAGAGCTGCGTGTGATATGGTCTCGTCGATGGATTTTAATGACAAGACGGTCAGCTTGCATTTTGAACGTCGCTGAACCTTGGTCAATTCTCTTTTGGGAGGACATAAAGCAAGGAATTGCAGGAATCCAGCCTAGAAGTAACAAAGGCGTGGACCAATCTGAGGGTAGATTTTCTTCAAGGTACTGTCGAAGCTGCCAATTGCTATTGAGAGCCAAGCAGCTTTGCATAAGCTGCTAACATGATTGATTCATTTCTTAGTGATGAGTCTAGGATGACACCAAGGTTCCGTGCTTCAGCTGACGGAGGTATAACCAGAATTGCCTATGATCATGGTTGGCTGAAAGTTGCTAGCCGATCTGCTAAATGAGAGCGAAAGTACAACATTTCCGTCTTCTTGTCATTAATATCAGCTTGTTGGATTTACACCAGGATCTGGTGTCTGCAATGCATTGTTTCAAATCTTTTGTATGGCTGAGCTCACGATCCCAAGGGTGGAAAGTCAGGTAGAGCTGGGAGTCATCAGCGTAAATCACAAATTTGAATTACCGTGGCAGTTATGATATCCTGTTGGGGCACCGACAATAAGTGAAGTCAACAAGATGATAATTGAATATACGTGCAAATAATTCACTGTAAACATGTCGGTATCTTCTCAATAGCCGTATTCAATATGACGTCGTCACCAGAATGTTGGTGGACAAGATTGCACACATTCCAGGGACTACAATACATTAAGCTGTCAATCGATCCCATATTTTGCGATTGCGCCGGGATCATTGACAGGTGATGTAGTAGTACTGGAAGGCGTCTATCTTGTCCACCAACATGGCTGGCTATTGAATACGGTTATAGAACACATCATATGAAGCCAGATTTAAGACACATACCAAGACACGTCTCCATGCAAGAGTGTCAAGTGTCACGTCTTTTGCAAGACCACTCAAACACAAGGACAATTTCATAAAGGCCTGTCTTTGAAGGAATCAATTGTAATACTTACTTTTGCATCCTTGGGAACGTCTACCCATTTTACAGAGGTTGGCATCCAAAATTCTGATCCAGCATCTTTCAAACTCGAAAAGGGATTCTCATTTATGGCACCAAAACCAATATGAACGATGTCTATAAATGTGCGATTTTTAAAATATTTTTTGTTACTAGTAGAACTTAATTTATCAGCTTGTTTCGCTAAAAAATATCGAACACGAATTGTTCAAAAAAGACAAAATATAGGGGAAAGAACGCTCCAACGGCAATGTGTTCAAGGACAAGAAGTCAAGCAAATGTATATAATCAGGAAAACTAAAACTCACAATGGGCCCACGGATTTGAACCAGGGACTCTCGATCTGCAAAAACAAATTATCGGAACGTGAATTTGTTCAGCAAAAGGACAAATATGAGGAAAAAATCGGGGAAAGGTAACCATTTCCTACTGCATTGGGTCAAAGTCAAGAAGAAGAAACGTCAAAAATGCAAATGGTGCGCCCGCAGGCGGAGTGCCCGCCCATCTCTCTGTCATTGCGTTTGGGCAGACTCCCTCATATAATGTTGCTGTGGGGGTTCGGCCACTCTCCAGCACAGCGAAGTCGTTTGCTTCCCAGCATTATGCTGGTACCCATTTATACTCTGGGTGGAGAGAGGCAAGCGAGGTAACGTGCCTTGCCCAAGTGAAAAACATTTGGCGAAAGAGGGGCTCGAACCCACAACCTTATGCTTATGAGGCGAACGCTGATCCCACTGCACCCACATGTGCCCTTGCATGCCCAAGAACGTAAACATGTTGCCCTGTGCCAAGAACGTCAAGCAAAAAAAATGTATATATTAGGAAAACTAACTCACAGGGGGCACCCGGATTTGAAACGGGGACCATTCGATCTGTAGTTCGAATCCTCTACCACTGACTATATCGCCAGTGAGATTCAAAAAAATATGCTGAATATATGGGTAAATAAATTCATGTAAAATGGTGGTATCTTCTCAATAGACCCAACATGCATGTGAAGCCATAAGACACATACCAAGACACGTCCCCCATGCAAGACCATGTCCAAAAAATGGTCGAGTCTTTTTGCAAGCCACTCAAACACAAAGACACTTTCATAAGACCTGTCTTTGAAGCCAGTTTGGAGACATGGCTTTCTCGCCCTCCCTCTGTCCCTCTCGTTTCCATCTGTCCTCCAGACTTCGCTTTCCCAATCGCTCTTCTCTCTACCCCTTCCCCATATCACTGTCTACTTTTTCTTTCCCTCTTCGAAAACTTCCCTCTCCCCTTCTTTGCCAACCAATTTGACGTCTTTTAATGTTTTAAATTGTATTTTGTAAAAAAAACTAAAAAATCAATAAAATATTTCATTTTTTTTTTAAGTGGTTATTTTTTTTATTTTTTTTATTTTTGAAATTTCTTCAATTTGACTCGCCAATTGATAGTTAGGCCACATTGGAAGATAGCGATTATGTACACATTGTAAATAAAAACATATCCAAAAAAACCGATAGGACTCTTACTAAAGCAATATTAGCACCATTTTTTTTTAAGAGCGCCCCCAATTTTCAAAAATTTGGAGATTTTTACACGGTTTGATTGGTAACTGGCTAGTAAACTAGCTGTGAATGGTTATTAAGCTCGGAAAATGGTGTATTGTGTCACAAACGAAGGAATGTTTGTACTAGATAATTATTATCGGGATCCCGATGATAATATTCAACGGCTGCTGGAAACGGCCTCTCCAATGTGAAATAACGCCATGTACGGGTCTACGCTCAGCCATTAGTTGTTGGACGGACAATAATCGTACATTTCCAGCTCTGCCGTTAAGTCCATCTGGGATCCCAATTCTAATTACCAAATCGTATTTTGTGATAAATACGCATTTTTGAGCATTTCTCGTTGCAGGTATAGTTTCCTAGACAATTACCAACGTAAACGGGGCAAAAATGACAATTTTTGTGAAAATTGGGGGTCGCTCTTCAAAAAATTGTGCCATATTTTTTTTTTTTTAATTTGTAGGCTAACTTTAAGTTTGCCGTACGGTAACGTAACTTAATCAAACACTAGAATATGATAGACTCGATATTTCATTGATATTAAAATCACAAAGGTCACAGACCGGTTCAAACAGTGTAGTGTGCCGTTCGGAAATCAAACCCAAGGCGTGTGTGTCCTGGTGATTTCCGTCGTCTGCTGAATAAAGGTCGCCGGAGTCATTTTATTATTAAAATCGTTCTGTTTACGTATACATTGTCTTGAGACATGACTTGATTGAAATCAACATGCGTGATGTGTTATGTAGTATAGAATTGAATACCAACTCGTTTAACAAAACACCAACCCAACATTTTGTGTTCAGACATGGATAAAGAAAAGGGTAAAAAGAAAGAAAATAAATCATAGGGAAATAAAAACAAAACAAACAAACCCTGAATAATGATAAGAAAGAAAAAAAAAAAACCCTGAAAAAAACAAATATAAAACCAAAACAAACTAACAGGAGGGCACCCGGACTTGAACCAGGTACATCTCTCGATCTGCGGTCGAATGCTCTACCGTTGAGCTTTACCCCCACTGGGTATTTAGAAAGATATGCGCATTGTATAATTCACTGTAAAAAATGTTGTATCTGTTCGCACATTACATGTGAAGTCAGTGTAGACACGTCTAGTTAAACACCAAGTTACGTTATATGCAAGACAAAAGATTCCGGTCATTCACGTGTGGTCTAGTGGAAACGCGCAGGAATCATGATCATTAGGTTGTGAGGTCGAGCCCCGCCGAGGCCACAGTGTTGTGTCCCGGGGCAAGACACTTTATCTCGCTTGTGTCACTTCACCCAGGGGTAAAGGTGTATAAACTGATGAGCCCGGAGGACTATATCTCCTGTAGTACAGGGAGATTGATAATGACTCGTTTCTGACATGCCCGAAATTTCAGCATGACTCAGGGGTACTAATCTCCTGCCACACCAGGTAGAAGTAGTAATTATGTCCGGCGTTACTCATAGTCCGGAAACAATGGTGAACAATGGGCAATCGATTCAGTTGACTCTTCAGCAACATTAGTTTGAGCTTTATTCCGTTATCGTTATTGGATCCCGGACTATGGCTCCCGACGAACTATAGTTGCTTTCACAACGGTGAAGCAGATAATAAGTGCAAAGCTGAGATTTGAACAGGACAGTTCAAAAGTGTCTTCACTACTGAATACCCGGATACCCCAACATCCCTCAAGAGCCATCTGTAGTAACATCCCCGAGCCATTGTCTGATATACCATCATCCCTGACGGGGGTTTGAGAGGTTCTTACAAATAAATTTGGGCATAAAAAAAGCAACCGGTGAAAGGAATCATAGTCCGGCAGACTATCATAGTTCGGTCTCCATAGATGAAAACGAAATAAAGCGTAAAACTATGTTGCGTGAATAGTCAACTGAATCGATTTGCCCTATTGTTCGAACAGTGTCCCGGACTGTGGAGCCCGGAGGACTATATCCTCCTGCCACAACGGTCCTTGGAATAAGATCACGTGTACTCCAAATGCTGCGGAAAGAGACTTGCACCGACTCTTAGCTTGATATTCCAAAGATCACTAGATACAGGTATACTCCTGATCATGGTTACAAGCTAATATCTCCCTATTTCAAAAAAAGGGGATAGGCACGCTCATGCATGCATCAGCGAATTATCGCTTCGGTGCCGTACATGTAAACAGTATGTTGCAAAGTACTTGAGCACATCATTCACTCTATTCTAGGATTATGCATCCTTTTGATAACCAGCATTCCTGACAGATAAACAGCACGGTATCCGTTCACATCATTCCACGACCTCAGCTAATTCTTACAATAGCAGATCCTTGCCCATCTCATACTTAAACAAAAACAGGTTGAAAAAAATTTATTTTATAATAACATGGATTTTAGCAAAGGCATTCGATGTTGTTCCACATAACAGCTTTTTACAGAAACTTGCTCTATTGTATATTCACAACAAACACAGGCCTGGATTCAGCACTTTCCTCCAACATCGTGTCTCAGCGTGTCGTTGTCGTGGTGAGCATGTCGACCTGGGCCGCCTTTTGATTCGGGCGTCCCGCCTGGTACTGTGGGTGGCCGTCTGCTTGTTTCTGGCATACTAAACGACCTCCCCAACAACATTAAATCCATGCAGACTCTTTGCTGACGACTGTTTGGTTTGTATAAGAGTCGTAACTCATGGTTTGAATCACGAGAGATTTCAAGTCTCCAATTGTCTTATATGTAGTATTTCATGTTAATTAGACACTTAAAAGGTATATCCTACTTTTTATTGGACTACCGATAGCTTGAATATGGAAAAAAAAGTGATTTGGTATAGGAATCATATTCCAATAGAAACATAGGCTGAAGATCTTATTTGCTCCTACTAGGAAATTCGAAATTTCACATTTTTGTACCAAAGAAACATTACTCAGCTTAATCCTTTCAGATGGGGATATTTTTGATAGAAGGCGTCACCAAGTGCAAAAATCAGAATTTTCAAATTTTTTTTAGGGACACCTGATTTTGACCTCTCTCGTTGCACCTTTAAGATAACCCTGGTTAACGGCAAAATAAATGTCAAATGAGGCGCCTATGCTAAAAAATGCTACACATGAGAACTCACACATGCGAAAAAAGCCAAAGCTACAGTTATAAACTGGGTGAATCTATATTGCAAGAGACAAAAAGGTCACTCCTATCTGGTGTTACCGACTAGTGTATTTACCTGGAATGAACACATAAACCAATATGATTAACTCTTATCTGGTTCATTAGAAACCTACATCAATGCCCTAAGGATATCAAAGCGTCTGCTATAAGACCTTAGTGCCGACCGTTGATTTGAAACTCTTCGAGTGTGTGGGACCCGCACACTAAGACTCTCATCAATAAACGAGTTAAATAACACCGGGCCGCCAGATTCTGCTGTAAGGTTTCAAGACCAAATCTCCTGGCAGCGTCACTAAAATGATTAAGGAACTGGCGTGGAGGACCCACTCACAGATAGGACGCCAATAAGCAGATTGGTTTATATCCATAAAGTTCCAAAACATGGTCAGTATCCATTCTACTGGCCAACTGACCCTTACGGACACACCAACTCCAGTGCATTCACAACCACTATTGCCAACAAAGACTGTTACAAATACTAATTTTTGCCGGAACGAAAAAACTATCTTGGATGGACACCAATACCAGACTCAATTGTCACCATCACTGATAGTGACAAATTTAAAGAAGCCGTTAAAAACCCATATTGCAAACTAACCAAAGGACTATATCTCAATGCTGCACAATCAACCTGACCGCTGGATCCTGTGAACACGTTGGCCAGTCAGCAGGTACTAGTACTACACAAGGAACAGAAGAAAAAAAAGGCACATGTCCAAATGTCACATCTTATTTTGCAAGACACTTAAACACAAGACTTGTCATATCTTCATGCAAGCTGCTTCAGTTCGTATAAGACGTGTCGTTGAAGCCAGATTTAAGACATGACTTGAGGGAGAACACGGCTTCGTGTCTTATTTGTGTTTGTATTGTTTCAATTCTCTTTATTCTATGTTGAAGAAGTGTTTATGCCAGACTGTCTTACATATGGTTCAAAAGAAAACCGTTCTTACAGTGTTCAATTAGCTTACTTGTCCGTGTACTTCCAATGAGCCCAACATGTATGACGTAGTAGTGTGTTGACTAGATGATTTCAAAATTTACCCCGGTACTACTTTACCCTATTTTACAATGTTCCTCACATTTTCGAGGTTGGACCCAAAAATTCTTCAGAACCCTTCAAATGAGAAAATAATTCTTCCAACCTGTTTCCCCAAACTTCGAGAATGTATTTCATATATAACATAATCTCTTGGATATGAATGTCTCAAGAAGCAAGAAAGACAGGAAACCAATATAAAAACATTAAACGAAATGGGGGGGCAACGGTGAAAGCAGATATAGCCCGGCGGGAGTCACAGTCTCGGCGGGCCTACCAGGATTTTGTGTATTTTTTTATTATTTTTTTTTTGGGGGGGATGTGGGGGTCAGACTGTCAAAAAGGGGACCTTTTCTGTTAAAAGTGGGACCTAACCCCCTAAAATGGTCCTTTTTAGACTTTTTGAACATTCCACCACCAAAAGTGGACTTTCTTGTAAAATTGTCTCTACATTTTGGACTTTTATCAAAAATTGCCCCTTTTGAGGAATTGGGGGGGGTGAGGGTGCGACCGCCCGCACCCCTCGCCCTCTGCGTACTAGTGGGGTTGGTGTGTATTCCCGTAGGCTTTTCATGCTAAAATTGATTTTATTGCTGTTTGGGTTTCAGTAGTGGCCTAAACTTGTCAGAAAATGATGGTGTGCACCTTTTTCGGACTGCTGCCCCCTCTCTCAAGGGGGAAATGTTAGTACGGGTAAACAATTACCATCAAGTCAAAGGGATTTTAATGTATACTAATGCGTTTCCTCTCCTCATAGATTAAAATAAGTATATATTTGCCTAGTTCCAACCTTTAGTTAAATCGTTATAGCCCCATCATGGGTCAAAGGTCACCCTGGTGTTTAAATGCTTGCTGCTTCGATGTTGGTTTTGAAGTGGTGGAAATGATTCCTTGTGTCATACTGAACAGAAAATGCATTTTAACTGTTTTGGTGATAGTCCACCATTGCGACAGCTGATCATTCAACGTTCTGGTGACCCCCATAGACCAATGTAGACACTTGCTACTTTGCTTGTAATTAGCCACCAATGTCCCCTGTAAAGTAATTACCTTTTGGATCCTGTGATACAATACAAACAACTTAACCGTTTCAACAAAATCTGAGCATTGGTCAATTTAGCCCCAGGATGACCTTGAACCATTAGGGCTATAGCGCTTTAACTAAAGGTGGGAACCTAGGCAAATATCTACTTTTTTCTAATCCGTATAAGGAAACGAAACATGTTAGGCCAGTAACACAATTTGACTCGATTTTAAATTTCCCTGTAGTAACGTTTTCTCTCTTGAGGAGGGGCTCACAGTCGAAATTTTGCACCCCATCATTTTGCTGACTGTCGGTACCTATGAATGAAAAACAGCAAGAAAATCAACTTTATCGCCAAAATCCTACTGGAACTTTTTTTCATTGACAATACCAACCCACACTATACGGGCCTGGTCTGGGCTCCATAGACGATAACGGAATAAAGCATGAAACTAAGGTTGCGTGAAGAGTCAACTGAATTGCCCTATGCTTTACGTTGTAGCCACTATGAGTACCGCCGGACTATAATTACTTTTACACCTATTTGAACACAAGGGGCCTCCGGATACTGCGTCGAATCTCTACCACTGAAACTACACCCCCCTATTGTTATGAGATGATGAGAATTTGTAATTAGTTGCCCTATAATGTACTGGAACAACACGTATTTTGTTGTTTTTAATGAATGATTTAGCCGTGAGCAGCAGAGCAGTTCAATTTGACTGACTTGAGTCTAAGTAATAACAATTGTAATCGAATGTGTGGTGGACATAGGAGGGACATAATAAAGGGAAGTGGGCTTTCAGACCTCGAACTGAAAAGGGGATATGAAATTCACAATAACCAAGTTCAGACCCCCTATTGCCGTTATTCAAACTGTATTGAGAACAGACCTGCTATAGGGTATTAATGTCACGCAAATGGTCCGTTTGGGTATATTTTCACTGAAAACCAGTACGGCCCATATATCTTCACCAAAAAAAATGGTTCCGGTAGGGGTATGCCGGTTTATTTTCACCTGACTAAAAATGGTCCGTTCTTATGGGTCACTTTCAGTTGGCGTAAATTTCTTTTGACATTGGGGGGAGGGGGATGGGGGTTTGGTGGTGAAAAATGTGAAATGAAAACAGGGCCGTCTGCTGGAAGATCTGTTGACTAGAACTCCAAGCACTGGTATTGCAGCGAACGCGGGCTCAAGAAAATTGCCATTAAAAGAGACACTGGCAATTTGAAAAATAGTGCGCCCTCACAGTTTTTTTCAAAATCGCGACCTCATCCATTTTTCCCCGTTCCAACTCCCATAACACCCCCCCTGCATTGTCATCCTATCTCTCTCTCACCTCACTTATTTTCCTATAAACCCTTTATATTCTTCGGATTGTCCCACCCTCCGCTACTTTGATCTCCTTTCTTGTAATATTTTTGATGGTTGTAAGGCTTTTATATACAAAAGGCCCTCACCCGAAATGATTAAGACCAAAATTCCGCTTCCTTATGGGTAAACAGAACGATTTTATATTTAACGTCGCCGGCGACGTTAAATCCGCAGGACGACGACGAACATGGCGTTTAATACAAAACACGCACGATGTATGCATGCTTCTCACGCTAGGCACACTGTTTGATCGGTCTAAATTGTGGTGTTAACATCAGTGAGTAGAAGTTCAAAATGTCATGTATATACACATTTAGCTACATTGTGGATTAAAGTTGTGGAAAACTTAAAAGTGGCCTACAAATTACCTGGATGTCTTTATCCCCATATCAATGTCCTATCTGTTTGGGGTTGTTATTTTGATGTGTAACATATATCTCTGTTCATGGCCTAGGGACTGTCATTTCTGATGAGCAAATTGAAGGAAATTTCATATTTTGTGAAAATGTGACAGTGACGGACTTGTTAAATCGTTAGATGTATAGTAATTAGAACATAATATGCGCGCGAAGAGAGCGCGGAAATTTACCATTTTTAAAACTTATGGTAGAAAATATGAGGTTATTTTGGTGAATTTAAACACATGACCCGGGCATCTCAAGGGTGGTCCATGACATCTACCCTTCCCTTACACCCACTTACAGCCACCTAAACATTTGAGCCTTTAGGTTATTTCTCATTTCTCCGCCTATTTTCTCGTTGATGATCGTATTGACCACCCCTGTCATAAAAAAAAAAAAAAAAAATTTAATTTTTTGAGGGATATACAGTACCCAGTCCGTACACGGGAGGGGGGGGGGGGCGGGTTGCACCCCCTCACAAAATTCACAAAAGGAGAAAAAGATCCACTTTCTGCTTGAATTTTTGATAAAAAGTTTCAATTAAAAAAAAAAATGCAGAAGAAAACCCGAGAAGAAGTCCAATGTTGGTATTAAAAATGTTTTCAAAAAGTCAAAAAGAAGAAACATTTGGGGGGGGGGGTTAGGTTCCACTTTACCAAAAGAAGTCAACTTTTCGAAAAAAGGTGCACTTTTTCGACGTCCGCACCTCCCCCCCCCCAAAAAAAAAAAAAATTAAAAAATTGTACATCCCCCCCAACACAGTTGAATGCAATTACATGGATGATGTGATAAGCGAGAAATATGTGGTAGTGTTCGGACATGGGTATTTTCTTGTCCTTTGCGTGGTGAGGGGAAAAATTGTCAATCGGGGAATTGAAGAATGTTCATTTTGCCTGGCGTATGTTTGAAGTTGCGGTTTGAACCTCTCAGCTGGGTTGATTGAGCTGCACAGTATCAATCCACGGTGTAATTCGGTTCTTTGACGCCACCGAAATATGCTCTGCCCCAAATAAAGTGACTTACTTAATTTGTATTCAAATTTTATTTGGGTTCTATTCAATATAAAAGCTTCACTCCCCCCCCCCCCCCCCCCCCCCCCCCCCCCCCCCCCATTATGTTTGATTTTTCCCCAACATAATTTGTTATGAAAACGATCAAAAATTGTTAAACAACAATTAAAAGTTGAGAGACAGAGTGCCAGCAGTACTGGGAACGAGACAGAAGCTGAGGTTATACGGTGATTCGTCGGAATTGATATTTCGCTGCTGAACTAATTTCAATGGCGTTTTATCAAACGCATAAGAAAAGAAATTATTAGCTTGGAACATAGGAGTTACACAATCTTGATATAAAACAACTCTATATCCGACTGTAAAGTACAATGAGCATTTTTTGAATTTTACACTTTAGGATGAAAAATGACTCTATTTTGAGAGGACTAATACAAAATGCGAATTGATTTGGTCTGGAAATCGTTTGAAAAACAAGCATTCATTAAAAAAATAAAATGGTTTTGGGGAAAATGAGGGAGATTCTAGAAAACGAATGTGACCGCAGAGGGTATCCAAATTGACTACGAGTAGCCGGGGTTCTTTTCTTGATATTTACTGTTTGGCCGAAACTGTGGACTCAAAAAGGAATAGGGCCACGGATTCAGATATCCTGACTATTTTCCGGAATATTGAGGGTTTGTTGAAGGCACAGGAGTTCCCATATGGAATATAACTGAGGGGTTTTCAGGGCCCTACATTGCCAATTATCATGGTAACAGTTCAGTGTGTGTACAAATCAATTTATGGGACTCATGATATTGACCTGATTGATTAATACTCTGTTCAGAGTATTACTAATAACGTGCCTATGCTAAGCACAGTTTACCTTAGTAATTAGTCTGAATTATGTCCAGGGGCATAATTTTTCCTGTTGTAATTTACGGTGTAAATGTGATTACTATTTTACACTTTAACATGTGGTCATTAACGGATCCGTTAATGAAAACATGTTTAAAGACATAATGTGGAGTTATGCTAGCAGAACTAGGCAACCACATGACCTGATGGTCATAACCGATGCATAAAATTCATAATTAGTAATTCGGGAAGGTACAAAATTCAGGGGAAATCATTCCATATAGTTCCCACAACAGTGACGACAGAGGCAATTACTCGCGCCATTACCGCAACATGTGAAAGCAAATTGTAGATGTTTATTTCGAAGTGTTTTTTGCAAATCACTGTCGATGATGTTGTTTGTAGCCCTAACAGGCTCTAGCCCCAAAATACCCACAAGGTAATATGGTGGTATAGTGGTGGTATCTGATAGTTTGTGGTGGTAGTGATCCTTATCATCTTACTATAATTTGGTGATGTTGTGTATGGATGTATGTTTGTCGCCAAAGGCTCCCGTCAGTTTCGATTCATATTGCTCCAAATTCACGTGAAAGGTGCCTGAGGATACCGGACGGGTAAAGCGCATATATTTGGACGAAGTCCGTTTCAGAAAATGGACTGCTGAAAAATCAACGAAAATGTGCTCGGTTGCTATGATAAATACCAGTTTTTTGTAACCGTTACTAAGCGGCGCGTATGCCGTGGTGACGTGGCGACGGGGGTTACGGTGTGTAACGGCAAGGATTAACGGTAAGGCGCTATACATGCATATGCGGTACACAAAAAGCAGGGCTCCTTATAGTGACACCGGTTGGGGAAAGACATGGCCAGAAACCTCAGGTATTTAGCTTTTGATTGTCGTAGTCTGGATTACTAGGGTTACCCCACCGAGAGAAGATTGAGAAGTTTTTTGAAAAAAAAAATTAAAACACATGAAAATTACGGGAAGAAATATTACGTTTTATATTTAGAAAAAAATGAATATATAGGGCCTAATCCTAAGATATGCTGCAAATACGCGGATAAAAAATACGAATACGGGATGTTGTGACGGGGAGGGGGGGGGGTAGGATGGATACTACGGTTACTCACGGTACTAAGGTATGGATTACTTGGTTACTCCACGGAGTTTTGAGAAGAAAAAAAAAAAAAATACAATTACGGAAAATTAGGAAGGAAAGGAATATTGACTTTTTAATATTTAGAAAATAGGAACTACAAAGAATAAGCTACAGAAATGCTGACAATACATTACAGGATGGCGAGGAATTTATATGGGAGTTTGAAGAGTATCACTGTAATAAAAAGAAACCACCTCGTTTGGACAACCCACTCGTTTTTAAGGTCTCACTCACAATGTGAGGATTAGCTTTTGTTATCTAGCAGAACAACAAGTACAAAAACGAGTACAAAAAATGAGTACACAAAGTACCAAGAATAATTGAACACTAACCAATCAAATAATGATCAATAAACAGAGTAAGCCACCCAATGCGGCTTAGGGACTTGCCTCATTTGGTACTCGTTTTCAGGGAAGCCCTTCAAATGGACCACGTTTTTAAGTGGCTATCACAAGGAACACAAAAGATTAAGTCTCCATTGTTGTGGGTGCTTAAAAATGAGGTGGTGGTGGTAAACGAGGTGGTTTATTTTTACCAGTGTGAAGCAAATGATGTGGAAAAGACGGAACTACGGCTGACCCACGGGGAGGGGAGGGAGTACTTTTGAGGGGGCAAAAGAAAAAAGTCACGGACACTTATACGGGATAAATATTGGAGTTTTATTATTAAAAAATAAATATCATGAAATTTCATCGGGATAAATATCATTCATTTGACGATCCTTAGAAATCGGTAACTACATGGGCTTATAGGATTTGATAGGTACGGGAATTTGAGTTAATCTATCAATCTCTGACATTTATATTATAGATATCTGTTTTATACAATAATAAAGGGTCTAGGAATTTAGCCCCAAATACTTTTGTCCTTAAAAAAAAGCATCCGTTGATCACATGTCAGCACAACGAGTCTTACCTTGAACACTTTGATGCAATGTAATAAAACCTAGATCTTACTATAATGGGTAATGTATTGTATGTATGTAGGTATGTTTGGTCCGCACCAAAAAGGCTTTCGTCAGTTTCGATTTCATATTGTCCCAAATTCATGTTGATGAAAAGGTGCGGGAGGATACCGGACGGGTAAGCGACATATATTTGGACGAAATCCGGTCAGAAAGACTGAAAAATCAACGAAAATGTGCTCGGTTTCTATGATAAATTTACCATTTTTGTACCCGTTACTAGGCGGCGCGTAGGCGTGGTGCGTTGCGACGGATGGTTACGCGTGGTAACGGACGATTACGATTACGCGTTAAGGGCGCTATACATGCTTATGCGGTACGCAAATAGCAGGCTCCTATAGTGCAACCGGTGGGGGGAAAGAAATGGCAAGAGACACATCATGTTATTTCGCTTTGATTGTCGTATGTTGGATACTACGGGTTACCCCACAAGGAGATTTGAGAAGAAAAAAAAATAAAACACATGAAAAAGTACCGGGAAGAAATATTGACGTTTTAATCTTTAGAAAAATGAAACTATTAGGCATAATGCCTAAGAATGCTGAAAACTACGGCGGAATAACAAATATGAATACGGGATGTTGTGAAGGGGAGGGGGGGCGTATGGAGACATACGGTTACTACCTGGTTACTACGGATGGATACTATGGTTACTCCACGGAGTTTGATTTTGAGAAGAAAAAAAAAAATAAAATATACGGAACATTAAGGAGGAAAATATGACTTTTTAATATTTAGAAAATAGGAACTACAAAGGCCTCTAAGCTACAGGAACTGCTGCAAACTACATCTACAGGATGGCGAGGGAACTTTATATGGGAGTTGAAGAGGTATTGCAGAAAATCTGTGGAGAAAAACGGACACTTACGGTTAACCCACGGGGAATAGTACTTTTGAGGGGGAAAAAAAAGTACACGGAAAACTTATACGGGATTAAATATTGGAGTTTAGTATTAAAAAATAAAATATACGGAAAATTTATCGGGATTAAATATTATTCATTTGACGTTCCTTAGAACTCGTTAACTAACATGTAATGGTATAGGATTTGATAGGTACGGGAATTTGAGGTTATTACCAAAGTGCTAAAAAATACAAAATTTGCCACCGGGGAGTCCTAAAGTTCAGGGTACGGGTTTTGGTATCGGTGGTCTTGCAATAGCGTTTCCTTTTCAGTGATCGCTTCAGTTCAGTGAATCGCTCCCGTTGTCACTAACTAGGGGACGCTCCGCGCGAGCGCGGGCCTCCCTAGTTGACATATAAAGTGTGGTACCTTCACGTACATCCCGCACCAGACCCGCCAACAACGATAAAGGCATAACACCAAGGTTCCCGGGCCCTGCAATTCTATTGGCAGCCCTGTAAATGTGGCCTATGGTGCACTGGTGTTGTTTATTAGCTGTGATATTGTGGTATATGATTAGTTAATCCATTTGGTATAGTTATGATTTATCTAAATATTAAGCATATACCACAATATTACCACAATCAAAGTTTTTAGGTAGTTTTTGGTCTATGGAAGTGCAAAGTATGATGAAAGTTGTGGTATATTGTGATCTGTGATAAGTTCCTCACATATACAGCCTTGCATAGTGTAGGGATGAGGACATTAGCAACCACTTGGGTGAGTAAGTTTATCTGAGTGTATTGTAAATTCAGTAAATCTGATGACACGTTTCAAGTACACTCTTTCTGCCAAACCTAAAATAGAGCGGTCCATAACGAAAACGTTTCATCGATTTTAAAGAATGCGTCTGGTTTGCTTGTATATTTAGGTTGCATTGCGAACTATGGCCGCGAACATCCATTAATGAACATATAATTTAATTATTTCATGATACAAAACTGTGATAATAAGGATGTTGATGTTGATGAAACATGGGCCAAATATATGCAATGATAGGTTCCATGTAGGAGACAGTTTAAAACTTCATCCACAGCACAATCGACTCCTTCCACAACATCATTAGATCATATTGAAAGCGCGCCCACTGCATTAAAGGCATATCAGTGATTTGCTGCATCAAAAAATCGAAAAAAATCATTAAAATCAGATTTGTGCATGTCTGTAACAGTATAGGATCCTAAACATACCCTACGA
>JAMKCH010016975.1:0-22989 GCA_023653785.1 Ophioderma brevispina
GTTTTGTGGACCCTGCAAAATAAAGAGCAAAATGATTAATCCTCGTTTATTTGAGCTATTTTTGTAACAACAAACCTGAAGGTTTGAATTTTCCTTATCAAATATCTAATTCCTATAAATTTGATATCACAGGAAAGTATAGAGTTTTTTCTTTCCATTGGTATCAAAATAAATACAAGCAATTCCATTATGACGTCACTATGACATCATAAACCAAGGCAAGTATGAAAATCCTAAATTCAGGGTAGAAAGTTGATACTGTGTAATTTTACTGGCTCGAAAATATTATGGTACTAAAAAGTGTGGTGTATATTAAATTAGGCAAAACCGCATGATAATCTGATATTTCGAACTTTTTCGTGAAAATTGAATTTTGCACTATTTTACAACGTGTTTATGGAAATTAGCGCAGTTTTGCTTGCTTGCGAACTTTATGACGTCATTCTAACGTAATTCTAGGCATATTGGTACTCATTTTGGTATCAACGGAAAGAGGACCATAGCAAGTATCTGTGGTATTCTAAGGTCATACTAGGAGTGTTGGTACTTCTCTCCCGAATGGAGGGAGTGGTTGTGGTTGCACCTCTTCCCATCCATTATTTACGATCACACTGTATACTACCTATGGGCCCCACCCCAGTGGGTGCTTATTTTTGTCAAATGACAATTACATTAAATAAGGGGACTTTGGTCGGGTAAAAAACCCAGAGGTGTGGTTATCACCCCTTCGGTTGACGAGGGTTAATGTAAAATGGAAACGTTAGTGTAACGTTATTTTGTGGTTTTGCTGTTTTAACTAAAGTAAATCACAGTCACCCATGTGCATATAAAACGAACTTGCGCACACACAAACACACGCTCGCACGCACACACACACACGTTAACACACACACAATCATACACACACACACACCTTCACACGGAAATAAAAACATACAATAAATAACTTGGGCTGGCCACATAATGATCATTAAAGCAAATATAGCACACTTTTAAGAGCGCCCCAATTTCTCATTTTTTTAGATTTTTTGCACAGTTGCATTGGTAACTGGTTAGTAAACTATACCTGTGAATGGTAAAGCTCGGACATGTCTATGTATCCTAAAAGAAGGAATTTTGTAATTAGGTTAATAATATCGTATATTGATAATAATTCAGTGGCTGCTGGAAAGGTCCTTCCAATATGATATAGCCAGGAAATAGCGCCTTGGTCATCCATTAGTTGTTCGGTTGGTTCAGGCAAGTCAAGTTATGGGTCATTTTCATGAGGTGGCACTATTTTCACCGTTAAACCGTTCTACCGTTAAGGTGCAACGAGAGATTCCAAATAACAGGTGTCCCTAAAAATGTGAACATTCTGATTTTTGCACTGGTGTAAAGCTTTCTTTTAAAAATATCCCCATCTGAAATTATTAAGCAGAGATCTATTTCTTTGGTACAAAAAATGTGTAATTTCTAATTTCGTATAGGAGCAAATACGAAATTCAGTCTATGTTTTCTATTGAAATATAATACAAATCACCTTTTGTTTTCTCTGTAGTTATTTCTGTATCCAAATAAAAGGTAGGGAATCTTTTGTGTGCCTAATCTATAGGTTATACACCACTAACCTGGCTGCCGTAAGGATCAAAAATCTTGGATGGACTACTTTCTTGCATGGCATCTGGAAAAAGTGCTTTAAAATGTCTGAAAATGCACTAGTTATATTAAGAAAGTGATGAAATTTCATGATTGACATGGTAGACTGGTATGTTTTCTCAAACTAAGCGGCATTTGGACAGTGAATTTGATGAAATTTATACTCCGCGGTCATCAATTTCACATCGATTTGCAAATTACTAGCTTTGGCGACTATAGAGAATCTTGGGTTGCCGGTCTGACATCGGGCAAGTTTGGTGATTCGTAACTAAAAAATTTTCCGGTCATCATATGTTCAAAATTTGGTTATTTGGTGATTTCAGCTTGTACTTTGGGGTGATGTTGTTGTATTTCCTCTGTGAGAGTTTTAAATGTGAAAGAAACATGCTCAAAGTTGCCATTTTCCCATAGACTACTGTGTATAAGTGAGTTAGTGGTGTGTAACCTATATGAAATCACTACATATTACAGAAAATATGGATGACTCGAAATCTCTCGTAGCACCTTTAAACAATCGGGGATCCGGATCCCGATTCTTATGACAAATACGCAATTTTGAGCATTTTAATACCATTCGCAGGTATCCCAACTGTGCAAAAAAAATCTCAAAGTTAAAAAAATTGGGGCGCTTTTTAAAAAATATGTTGTTATTGCTTTAAACTGTTGATGCATGATGACTGCAGACAGTGGACATAATTTCAAAATGTATACTTTTGGAAGGCATACCTATGTTAGGATGATAGGTCAGCAGAAATCTGGGGTCGCCTTGTACTGTCGTAGTCAAAGCTGATTGAAACTCCACATGAAATCCTGCTCCAGAAACATTCACACTGCTGCCCTGTATGTGCGATACTTGACTGGTGAGGAAAAGAATAGTACTTCGAGGCGAAGCCCAGGCCTTCTTTCAACCTCCGTTACCCGTACTGTCATCCTTCCCCGGGAAGAAGACTGAAACAGCACGAATTAACTGGAAACTGGAATGGTACAATATGACAACCCACTATTGTAAAAAAAGACCCGGGCCACTTTATTCAAAGGTGGATATGTCGTGAACAGAAACCGTAAAAGGGTCTCTTTTTCCCCAACATGCTATGTACGCGCGTACATTGATAGGTGTCAAAAACCAAACTATGGGAAAAAGGGTATGTTTTTTTCGTAACCCCGAATTTGTGATGTGTAGCGAGATCAAATCAATCAAAAATATTGTAATTTGGAAGTAAAGAACATTAGCAAAGCCAGATAATAAGGGTAATATTATCAATGCAATGCATTGTTAACTTGTTTCCGAAGGTATCAAACTTACAAAAAGTCTTGTTTTATGTAAACAAAACAGTAAAAATACTTGTTTTAGTAATGTAGTTTTTTATTCGCTGGAAATACCTCGTTTAGTGGCATTTCGGAAGTCAATGTTCCGCATCATATCCACCTTTGACTACAAACACTGCCCCCCCCCCCCTCCCCCCCCCCCCCCGGTAAAAGATAACTGCGAAAATATATACAATTGTTTTTATTTGGTATTAAACCGTATCTGGATTACAATAATCATAAACTCACGCAAAATTTCACAAAAGCAGAACATTTCGTGACCCAAGCGCATTATGAGATTCAATGCGCACTGACTTTTTGTCAATAATAAATAAATTATATATATTATTTGAATTTATAAATGTTATAATACACCCATCTAGCTGTTTCCGCCTTCCCCGCTCTTGAAATTTTAATTTAAACTTCTACAAAGGCGCCTAATTGTTCCGGTATGTTATTTCGTAATTGCTTGTTGGTTTATGTTAAACGAATAGCTTATATAACCATCTAACTAAAACATTTATAGGCTGATGACGTAAACTAACCTCTACGTATTTAAAAGAGACACTGTAGCTAATCTCGGAAGTTTTTACTGCGTTGATGTTATGAAAATAATAAATCATTGTGCTGTTAAATGCAGGAGAGTAAATATTCTGGTAATAATTCCAAGCTAACAGACCATGTGACCTTTGCCTATATCAGAATGTAACATTTTGGAACGATTTCTAATCATTTACTGCTGAATCTGAACCGATGAAGTAACAGACTAGACACGTATAGACCCACTTTGTGGCTATTTTTTTTTTTTTTGCGTTTCTCTACAATCTAAGGGAAATCTCTATAAGGCAAATATTTCTCTGGGATTTGCAATTCATAATTTTTTCTCAAGCATGCATGCATACATTTCTTTATGGAAGGAATTTGTGAAGTGTTGCAAGATTACATGAACCCACGACGAGAATTTTTTTCTAACGCAATGCGCCATGATCGAGTACATATGGCACGCTCCACGTATCAAATCATGGCGATTTTTCCCCGCGCAATTCGAGTTTCATTCCACTCGCTGTGTATCGATTTCTCGTCCATATGTCGAGTGTGCATCTTTATATTCTGAGTTTACAGCGCTATCTGCCCATTTTTTGGGGCCCTCTATACAAAATCGAGTTTTTGCGCTCTATATGGTGAGTTTGACATAAATCATGTCCATTTTTCCTCATGTCCAGAAAAAAATCATGGCCGGTTTTCAAAATCCCGACATGATTTTTTCTCAACAGGAGGAAAACTCTACATGATTTTTTTTCCTGGACATGAGAAAACTGGACATTATTATGTCAAACTCACCATATAGAGAGCAAAACTCGATGTATAGAGAGGGCAAACTGGCAGATAACGCTGCAAACTCGACATATAACGCTGCACACAGTCGACATTAGCAACTCGAAGTTTTGCTCATTTGAGAAAAAAAAAAATCATGTCGAGTTTGCTCTGTTGAGCAAAAAATCATGCGATTTGCTCATGTTGAAAAAAAATCATGTCGAGTTTGCACATGTTTAAAAAAATCATGTCCAGTTTTTTAAAAAACTCGGCATGATTTAATTCTGGCCATTATTTCTTCTGGACAGATGTATGAAACTCGGCACATAGATTTCAAAACTGGATAGGCGAGGCTGAACTCGACATATAGCGGGGTAAAACTCGATATACAGCGCCTGAAACTCGACAGGCGAGGGAAATCTCGCCATGATTTGATACGGTGGAGCTCGTGCCATAAAGACACACAAACAAACATGGCGTAGCGTATTTACTTGTACAGCTGCCTAGTGTTTGGAAACTCACGCGAGGACTTTCCCGTGCATATTGATCCTCTTCATAGGCTCCGAAATAGAGGTAATCGATATACCTATCAGACGATTGCTGGTTCCCGCCACAACTTCCAAGTCGACGCTGAAAAGCGACAAAACTTTGATTAACATAAAAGCATTCGGGTGGCTGCATACTTTTTAAAGTCTATAATCATAACTTAGGTTACATGACAACTTTAATCAAGGCTGTCTATTTCCGATTACCCTCGTCTTACCAAGCCTTTTTTTGTAACACGGTTTCCAAGGGGGGTGGCCCCCCCGAGAATTAGTTTGAAAGTACCCGATGCTTATATTTGATACCATTGGATAGGCTATGTTCCTCCTCTTCCATGATACCAAAATAAGTACCACACATACCTAGATATATATGGCTCACAAGTGTCATTACGTCCGTGAGTCGGCAAAACTGGCATTTTCACCGAAAATAGGCGAAAACCAATTTTGCGCTAAAAATCGCAGGAAAATCGGATTTTCATGCGGTTTCAGCTCTAAATGATGGCATCTTGGCTAGTTTTACATAACATAGAGTTTTCGAGGCCATACTGTGTATAAATGTCAAAATGCACCATACATATCCTTGGTGGCAACCACCGCCCCCCCCATCCCTCGACTTTGACGGCATGCCCTAACCGCGGTGCGTGCTGACCGTCCAACAATTTTTTTTCGCTAACTGACCGTAAAGGAAAGAACATTACCTAGAAGCTTTTTACGAAAGTTTTTATAGCATTTTAGCGCAAACCGGAGCGAAGTTTCACTAGTGGGCCGGGTGGTAACCACCCCCCCCTCCCTGGTCAAGACGAAGGGGTCCACATTTATGGAATCACCAATCACATCTCAGTATTGATAATTCCGTCGAGGCATTAATTCCGATTTCGCAAGTGGCTTTATAATTAGTGAGTGTTAGATAGGATCCGCAATGTTGTGATTAAAAATATAATTTTACTTCTCTATGTAAATATAGAAAAGACTCCTAGCAGGGAAAGTACTTTGTTTTATTGTGCAAGAGATGAACGAAATTTCCCTAGTGCTAAATTTGGGAGGTGGTGATTTGTTTACAAGTTTAGAGACATTTCTAGAAAAAGCTACTATAAATAGCTTGGAGTTTTCCAGCTATGGCGCAAATAAAAGACTGCAACATATATGTAGCTTCCAGTGAATGTCATTAAATGTGAGATCCAATTGGATAATTGAAGATATGTAATGCCTATCTTAGCTATGGGAGAAACTAGATGTAATATTATAAATAGGGCTCACTGTAAAAACTCTGGACCAGTAGCCAGTTGTTTGATCTGAACATTTGGGAGATCAGAGCAGCATTATACAACCAGGATTCATTATTTTGCTACCGCACTCTAAAAACTATTTTACTCAGTGCGGAGAGTAAAGCGTGTTGAGTAAAAAGTTAAGTCAAGATTTAATCAGCATGGAGTAAAAACACACATTTCCGCTTTACTCTTCACCCGAGCAAATGCAACATCTTATCCTGCTTACTCTCATAAAATCTAGCTTGCTGCATCCCACCACACGCTTCCCATCTGTCTCCTTTACAAGGCAGTACGCATTTGGAGTTGGCGGTCTTTCTGCTTGCCCAATAATATGGACCCCGATTGCCACAAAGACACTCGTTACCAAAGGCCAAACCGGCGTACCTGTAAAATATGGAAATCAACTGTAATGCCTTGTACTTGCGCAAATAAATGATTCGAAAACGATGTTGTTGTTGTTGTTATTATTATTATTATCATTAAAATTCATTTCCAATAATTATATAATATTGGATGGCTGAGGTTGATAACAGAAAATATCGCCCGAGCCTAGATCAAATATCGGGCGAGTCGAAGACGAGCCTGATATTTTCTTGGCGAGGGCGATATTTTCTGTTATAAACCGAAAAAGTCATCCAATATTATTATTATCATGCAAGAAGAAGCTGACTTGACGAAAATAGTTTTAAAATGGCTTCAAACTATAATAAAGGAGAGTAATTGCTTGACACACTGCCCGATATTTTTGCGTATTTATTGTGCAGTGGTGGGCGGTACGCGCTACTCGCGCTTCAGTATTGCACACCAGATGCATAATAATTATATAATATTGGATGGCTGAGGTTGATAACAGAAAATATCGCCCGAGCCTAGATCAAATATCGGGCGAGTCGAAGACGAGCCTGATATTTTCTTGGCGAGGGCGATATTTTCTGTTATCAACCGAAAAAGTTATCCAATATTATTATTATTATGCAAGAGGAAGCTGACTTGACAAAAATAGTTTTAAAATGGCTTCAAACTATAATAAAGGAGAGTAATTGCTTGACACACTGCCCGATATTTTTGCGTATTTATTGTGCAGTGGTGGGCGGTACGCGCTACTCGCGCTTCAGTATTGCACACCAGATGCATAATAATATTTATTATTATGCATCTGTGGTGCAATACCACCGTGCGATTAGCGCGTACCGCCCAACACTGCACAATACGCAAAAATATCGGGCATTCGGTCATGCAACTCGTCAAGCAAATACTCTGTTTTTATTAGTTTTGAAGCCATTTTAAACTTATTTTGGCAAGTCAGCTTCTTCTTGCATAATAATAATAATATTGGATGGCTTTTTTCTGCTGATAACAGAAAATATCTGAAAATATCTATATTTGATCTAGGCTCTGGCGATATTTTTTTGTTTACATCATTGGAAAGAGTAAAATTTACTAAATTTTTAGGCGTATTAATAGATGAAAATCTCACATGGAAGAACCACATCGACTGCGTTTCAAAAACATTGTCAAGAAATATTGGTATCATGAACAAGTTAAAATATATTATTCCGAAGCGAATATTGTATACCCTATATTGTACATTTATCTTACCTTATCTTAATTATGGAATACTGGTTTGGGGGAATACGTGTAAGATCTACTTTTATAATGTATTATGAAACATGGCGTTTCCGTAGCCAGCCCGTTTCTCTCTATCTCTCTCTCTCTCTCTCTTTCTGACCGAAAAAAAAAAAAAAAAAAAAATTAAAACATGTATCTGTATTTTCGGGAAAGACTATTTTCGGGCCTCATTGGCTTTTGGTCTTTTCCTCCATATTGCTTTCTTGGTTTTGTATATAACTTGTTTAAATGTTATTTGTAATGCATATGGAAATTAATAAATGATTGATTGATTGATTGTTATCAACCTCAGCCATCCAATATTATACCTAGAGATATGGTTAGATATGGAAAAGATGAAAAAACATAATAATACAATGAAGATACTACATCAACAACGTTCAAAAGATGGTTTAGATTCCCTAACGACCCATATCTACCATGTCTTTCCTGAACACAACATAGAACTAGTAAAATTAAATAGAATGTGTAACTTTGTCAAGTGAGGGGATTCAACTGTCTCAATTGTTTCTGGGAAGACCAATACGTCTTCTCTGTACTTCACTCTTGGCAATACAAGCTGTTGCCCAAAATGTATATTCACTCTAAACATACACATTGTTTCCGAGTCACTTACGAGGTTTAGAAAACCAGGCGTATGCGGATGCAGACGCGGTAATGCAGAGCGCCCATGCCCAGCTGTGTTCAGAAATTTGACGGCATAAGTTCAAAGTCCACTCAATCGATATCGGCCACATTCCTGAACAGCAGCTGGGCATGGGCACTCTCACTGCATCACCGCATCTGCATCTGAATACGCCCCGTTTTCTAAACCTCGTAAGTGATGCGGCATTCAGTTTCTCTTGCCACAGTCATCCTTGAACCATAGTAAGCCCTAAATATTTCGACCATTTTCAACAGCAAAGAGGGTAAGTTGGAAGTCTTACCTGAAACGTCCCACTCGACAGAATTCCAAGCAGGTTTCAATGGTCATGGAATCATTGGCGTACCTCAGGTCTGTTGCAATTGGTCTCTGTCGAGTGTGTCGGTAACATCCTAGATAACCTGGATCTAAATTTAAGAAGGCCAAATTTAGGTTGTAAGTACAACAGATTAAGAACCAAAATTCACATCCTGGGATGAAGGTACTACAATAGATTTTAGCTATTGTGTCAAAGTTTTGGACTAGTTGATGGGTTAGCAGAAATAAACTTACGAGGTAGTAAGAGTTCGTTAATAAAAAAGTATAGACCTATGAATTTATATCAACAATGTAATTGTTTTACAGCGGTCATTGCTTTTAAAATGTATCCCGCACTTTTTATGGGTGTTGCCATTTAAAGACCTGTGTCACTGAAGACCCTGATGAATGCAGCAATCTAAACGGAATAAAAGAGCCGTATAACACTTTTTTTGGGGGGGGACTGCGCGCGGAATTCATCTGAGTGACCCAGGGTTTCGAATGGCAACACCCATAAAAGTGGTGGGCTCTGTAAAAAAGTAATGACTGCTGTACAACCAATTATATATTTTTTGTTTTTTAAATTTGGTTAAATAATCAGAATTCAGAATTGCTATGTCTCGCTAGCTTTGAGTAATGTTCAACTTCCTGCGCTAACAACAGAACCGCTGAAGCGATCTGGGCTAGAAGTAGCCAAAGTGTTAACCAACAATTTTGGTACGAATTCTCCTGCCCCTAACTACGTGGTGGTAACGTTTCATATAGACGTCCCATTGAATTGCAAATGAGGTATTACCATTGATTCCGTCATGCGCTGTATGACGTTGTGCCACAAACCAAGCTCTCCATTGACTCCTGTATAGAAGATTCTATGATAGTCACCGACGCGGAATTCGCGCATGTGTAGTACATTCTGGTGACTGACCTAAATAACACACAATCTAATGTGTGTACATTGTTACGTGTCATGCAACCATGCTTGACCGCGCCCACAAACTTTCGCGCATATAATTATGACAGTAATCAATACTTCTATTGCATTTCCAAGTTCAATTTTGGTTTCCACTGCCGAAAATAGCCATGCATATTCCATTGTCACGCGTAATTTAAAGTGAATGTCCACCTTGCACTGATGACAATGTGGTTCAGGAATGATCTAATTAATACCAACACAATGTAACATCGTCACTAGTCACATTATATCGCGCATAATCTACATTTTAGGAGTATTTTTCACCCTCATTTCCGGGGATTGACTCATGGCGCAACATTACAACATAAAACAAACACAACACTCAACAAGAAGTCTTATTTAAATTCTGTTTTCAGCTTCCGCTAGCCAAGACCATAACCGATTTTCCCATTATTCATTGCGCATATAATTTTTGACACCTGTGGTCTAAAATTCTCTCTAAAAAAAACAAAGAACGTCATGAACATACATTGAGAATTTCCAAATCTCCCCCAAGCTGTAGCAGAAATAGGACGTCACCAATTCATTAATGAGAGCAATGAGCGGCGCTCTTCATTTGTAAAGTTGTATTGAAAGAAAGTGTTTACGTGTGTGCAGTAGTGCTTGAACGGAATGACTGGCAATACCCATTTGCCTAATGGACTTCTATATGAACCGTCTACCTCAAATGTTGCTATTCCTATATTACTTTATATGAAAAATGTTAATACAAAGTCAGACGTTGTAAAATTGTTGTGAATTGTTTGTATATGCAAATTATTTTAACGCATGGTTATATTGTCGTTAATTTATGTTTTCAATACAAAAGACTAACTTACTGATGGCTTGGTTCATGAAAAATTGTTATTACAACAATTAAATCCAACCCAAATATAACTATTGACGTTAAAATAATGTTTATATAACAACCACATCATATTTCCTCGTGTGTCCAATAGGGCGCTACCGTGGGCCATTATGCCGCATTTTGCTGTAACTGTGTAAGACCCATGACATACTTCTAGTCGCAGCGAGCGATTAGCGTGCGCAGTACCGGATTCTTACCCAAGATCAAGTGTTACGCATGCTCACGCGCAGAAATCGCTCGCTGCGACTGGAAGTATATCATGGGCCTAACGGATGATGTTTTGACGGATACTCACGATTGCAAGTCACACCGGCTGTCATCGAACACGAGACCTGTACACGCTGACAATCAACGGTGCCATCTAACGACAGTGCACAGGAAACCTTGGGAATTGAAACGGATCTTGGCTCTACGGAAGCCTCACTTCTTGGAAACATTGAGCCCTCAGGAAATCCTTCAATGGAAAAAAATAATAATCCTTTATCTGAGGAATTGTGAATGAAGAATGAAAGCAAAAACTGCAAGGTCGAGACGATGAAAAGACTATGTTTGAACTTAAATGACACTGAATGGGTAATGGCTATAAACCTGTGTTCAATATGTGCCCCAAAACCTGAAGTGTGTTAGGTTATTTCCGCTTCCATTTCTCATAATTTGGTGAAAAAGTGCTGGTGGTAAAACCAGTTGCAAAGTGCATCGGTCTAGACCAAATATTTAAATGTTGATGATGATTTAAATAGTGTTTATCATTGTTGATATGTTGTCCTTTTGTTAATATTTGATGCAAGGAAAAATGCCGATTTGCTGACTTTTTTTCTATTTTAACCTCAAATGAGGTGGCAAAGAGCCATTTTATTCTCTTGTGATATCATTCTACATCTTTTACAAGTTCTTTTACTGAATAATCTTATATACACAACTATATCGAGGGTTTAGTGCAAGAAGGCCCCATCTGCAATAGCTGCCATTTGTCAGTTGTGTTCTTATTACGTGTTATACCTACCAAATCTAACACCTGGCAGCTACTGCAGATGGGGCCTTTTTGCACTGAGCCCTCGATATTTTGGACTGTAATTTATTACTCTCACATACTTTTACTATTATTTCATTTTCACACACGGTTAAAGAAATATTATAGTCTCATATTACGATTTGATGAACATTTGATTTGATGTACATATTTCTCCCAACAAGGAAATGGGCGGCCTATTAAAAACAAATATGTGTTTTGTTAATTATTTTTATTATAATTATTATTATTATTATTATATTGCTATCCTGTACGTTAGGGCGAAATTGGCTTTTGTTGTTCACTCAGAACGCCCTTGCAGGGCGAAATATCGTTTCCCCCAACAAGGGAGAATGCCATCATGACTTGACAACGATAGAAGATTACAATCTCAACACATGAACGTAAGATGAACCATTATCCATTCACTTTGAATACCATCGAGTAATGTTTTAGGCAAACATTTCACGTGTTAGTGCAAACTTACCCAAATGCTGACAAACGTGATCCGCCATTTCATAGCTCCACCCCATCTGACATACCCGCTCCCAGGTACTTCCTATCTGAACCTCTACGATGCCATCAAACGCTGAATTGCCATCGACCAATCGTATTTCTGCAAAATGAAAAAAGTGAAAATACCAAACATGGTAAGGAGCTTTGATGCGTGAAGTAGGTAAAGATTCTGAAATGAGATGTTGATGATGACACTAATGTACTTAAAACAAAAAAAGTATTACATTGGGTTACTTTCAGAAAGAGTGCAATGAACCCAATTTATCAGAGTTATCAGGAAAGCAAATCTCAGATGGAAATACATTGATGCTTTATTCAGAACCGTATCTGAAATGTTTGAATTCTCAGTAGACCTTTAAGCATTTCGTATCAGACCGCATACTGTATTAACTCTATTGCAGTCTTATCATACCTTACGAATAAATAAGTTATGGCATTTTCTTATGTGGAAATTCTTCTAAACTTCACAAAATTTACAAACTTCAGAGCAGGGCCTTGAAAACTCAACAATATGTGTCGAACTAATCCACTATTCAAACGATCTTGTATTTTGTCGATAGTACAAGATCGTTCCAGTCAGTATTACTGACTGGAATAACTTGCCCTCCAATATCAAATGTGTAAGCGATAAGGCCACGTTCAAACGTCTTGTTAAACTCCATCTTACCAATATCGCCTTGAGCCATGAGTCGGCTGAATTTGCCTAACTACTTTCCAGTCTTATGGTTGGGTTGTGAAAATCACCTTTCAATCCATGTTCATTTCTGCTAGTTCTGCTTTTTTGCATTATTTGTTGTCCTCGCTCACAGGTGCCTCTGTCATTTTCATGGACCCCATTGGAAATAAGTTGGCAAATTCAGCCGACTTAATGGGTTATCCTGTCTAATTGACTGTTGTACGTATGTGCTAGTGGCTTATTTGATTTTGTCTTGTTTATCTGTAATTTTCTTTTGTCGATTTGCCGAATAAATAACAAACAAACAAACATAGTCAGTGGTGTGAGCCGGAGCTTTTGAGGGGCAGAAGAATATTTCCCCCGAATGGACGGTAAATAAACGTTTAAAGCAAGTGCTGAATGTTGACTTCAATACTAACGTGAATCTCATGTTAGGTCCATCAGATATCAACAGGTCAGCATTCAGTGTTTCCGTAAAGTGACGCCTTAATTGGTTCATGGCATACTAACACACACTGGCGTAACAAGGGGCTGAAAGCTTTGACTGGGAAAAAAGCTGGAAAATCATGCTAAATCAGCCCTTTTTTGCCTTTTCACTGGGACATTTTTACCTACAACCAGGAACATCTGACTCTAAACCACCTCCAAATGCGGAAAATCTGCCTCAAAACCGTGAATTTTTCACCTCTGACAAGTGACCCCTGTTACGCCCCCAGCACATCTATCTGCCTTTACGCAAGGCAGCATGCGTTTAATTCCGCAAGGTAGCGATTTTATCGTACGAGGGGAAACATTGGCGCGGTCTCTCCTAATACGGGCTCCTTTACATTCTTATCTTATTTGCCATTTTTGCTGAAGGGACGCTGTACATTACAATGTATATCTGGAATGACGGTGCTCAGATGTTGTATTATTTGTATAGAAGGGTCATTCTATGCCAACCACCAAATTTCTGAAAGGTGACCACTTTGGTATGTGATGTTGCTTCTATATATTGTTCCATTTTGGTTAGAAAAAACACTCTGAAAATATTAAATGCATGATCCATGTCGTTTTCGTCCTACGGCCTCCGAAAGTTTTGCCGAGACACCCTCTTTCGCGGTTGCTAAAGGAGTATGAAGCTAAAAATTGCTACTCTGGGTAACTTTTGCCCAAATTTTAGATTCCGCCATCAAAAACACTGTAACTGCCTTACTTTTAACAGGCGCGGATCCAGGGAGGGGGCGCGCGCCCCCGGTAATTCTGCAAATTCTTGCAAAATCAGCCCATTTTGAGCTATTTTAGACCAGTTACAGCCTTTCAGCCCCCGGTAGTTTTGACGTTTTTCAAATCCTGGATCCGCCCCTGTTTAACACAGTGAGCCCTTAAAAATGCCGTCATTCGGAGACACTGAAAGTCCATCTTTGAACCGCATGTCGCCCATACACAGCATTCCACAACACCCATTAATTTAACAGCTAGATGCATATTAGCTGCTACAAGTCAGCACAGCTTTTTTTACACACTTATTATGGAACTTAGAGGGGTTCAAAGTTGAGTTTACAGAAAGAAAAAAATAGCACCTGCTCCCAAGGGACTGTTGACATTGTGGACGGTTCCCCATGGTCACGAATCTTACAGGATTAAAATATTAATCCAACCTTAATGTGTACAAAATACCAACTTCCTGGTGAAACTCCTTCATAGTAACGTAATGATTAGTATTCATTATGTTCTCAGTTTTCATGTGGAAATATAAGTTATTTTTTATAAAAAAAATTGGAGATATGATTTCATTCATTAAATAATTACTGAATCTAAAATTTATCAATAATAGAAGTTGCAATTTAAAAGAAAATGTTTCCATAATATTAAAACATCACTAGTGCCACCATACTATTATACTCTTTACGTATATTATACAAATATTGAATGCCTAAGAGTGTGATAGTAAAAAAAAATATATCATGAGATAAATTTTTGATTTTTTTCTATTTCACAAGGCAAAGCCGAGTGAAATGGAATAGTCAAAATTTGACCGAATGATATATTTTTACTATTGCACGAATATAGGCAGTCGATATTTGTTTTATATCATGATAATCATGATATCACCTGGTTTCTTTTCAAGCCATGTGATAGTATACAAATATTGAATGTCCAAGAGTGTGATAGTAACAAATATATCATGAGGTCAAATTTTGACTTTCCATTTCACGAGGCGAAGCCGAGTTAAATGGAACATTCAAAATTTGACCGAATGATATTATTTTTACTATTGCATGAATTTAGGCAGTCCAATATTTGTTTTATATCATGATATCACCGGTTTTATTTTCAAGCCATGTGATAGTAAAAACTATCACATGGTTCAAATCACTACAATCATGATATAATAAAAACTATCACATGGTTCAAATCACTGTAATCATGATATAATACGGTATATTGACATCATTGCTGAAGGTGTTGTATGGTGACTGAAATCCTGCGAAAATTCGCTTCAGACGAATCCAGATCAACAGTTTGACTTAGTCAAGTACAATAATTGTTAATTATTTCTACATCGACTTAATCCGGCGTAATCAAGATACAGACATCAAGAAATCTAAGTCTGGGATTGACGACCTGCAATTATGACAAAAGTAGTAGGAACACCCACCCCCACGCTAAAACCATATGCTTCATTGTCAGCCAGGCCAGAGTTAATAAAGAGCCTCCTACAACCCACTGTTTCACTCAATTGAAAGCACCACCTTCTACTGTCACTTACCCTATCCCCACCCCGCATCATCAATGTTGGGGAATGGTAAAGACTGCTGTGACATTCAACTTGGTTGGGGAGACAAAAGAACAGTTTGCTGAAAATCTTGAAAGTATCAACAATATTTTTCAAACAGTAGCTAAGCATCTGAAACGTCCAGACTCCACCACACCACGGTATTTGAATAAAGAAGACTAAATTAGGGGATATGTCAAAAAACCTCAACTTAAAATCCTATCGAAACCTTTTGACGAGGTAGTGGATAGAATTTTTAGTAAGATTGAAAAATAACTGTCAACATGTCCGCCGGACGTTAAAAATTCATATTGGTAAAATTTCAAATTTGTGATATTGACTTAATAATGATGAAGATCCGGATAAGTTAAGACTTTCTAAATATACAGTGGCTTTGGTCTTCATTGAGTCAGAAAAAATCATTACGTCGACTTTCGTGGACTGTGCCCTCCACCAAGCTCCATCGACTTCCGCATTTATTGCGTAATCTATACTCCAGACCTTGGAAAAATCTCCCATTCGATTCCACACCCTAAATGATCTGTCCTGGCACCCTCTGACCGAAAAGTGTTTGGGAAAGGAAAAAAAGTGACAGGTCTAATTAAATTGCAAATAGTAGAAACTGGAACTTCCTAGGGCATATTTGTGTTTAGAAATTATTTAAGATACAAATCAGCACAATATCAAGACAAAAGGTTGGGAGGCTTACTACTAGAGTAAGTTCAGAGATAATTTTACACCCACACATAGGAATATTTTGACTAGAACCACAGTTTCAGATGGATTCTGAATGCATCGTTGTCCTTCATGCTTCACTCAACTTATCGATTCTTCTTGCTGAATGGATGCAGAGGTCTAGCAGTCCATGGTAATGCATAATTAAAGCGAACTGAGTCGCTCTTCGATTAATATAAGAAATTGACGTTTTATTTAGGGGGCCCCCTTTTTTTACATAAACCAATGGAAGTTATTTTGGTTCAACCAACACGCTGTGGCGTGACTTTTAAAGAGGCTTTGTAAGACTTTTTTTATTTGATCTGATACCTTATGAAAAGTGATTAACGATTTTTCAACCACACATCTGTCATCATTGGAATTCCTTTGGCGATACAAAGCAAAGCAGTCGAGTCCTTGGATGAAATGTCTGAAAAAAAAAAAAAAAAAAAAAAAAAAAAAAAAGTATGGCAGAAAAAAGTTGGGTATTTTTTATTCACTTAAGTAACTTTGTAAATCACCATGTGGAACCAACAGTACTTGCTCCCCATTTCGAAAAGGGACGGGTATTTGTAATGACAAAATCGGTTTTACTACGTGCAGCAATGGGCACAATTTTGCAACAGCAGTATAATATCATGGATTTTGCGTGTTTTGAATTCGGATGATCTCGCGCGCTTATTCAATTTGCTATGAAAAATGAAAAGGAGCATTTAGACCATGAGGCTCACGGTGTAATACTTTTGACTCCACCACACCACCTTCCACCACATAACATTTTTAGAGTCATGACTGTGCGTGATGCAACATTTGCTATTCAAACTTTCACAATTAACACCTGTTAAATGTTTGTAGCATTGGACCTTTCAAATGACTCAGGTATTAAGAAATTAAAGTAATTAACCTGTTAGTGAATATTGACCAAAATACTTCCAATGTGGGTCCAAAATCTGAAGCATTAATGAACAGGTGATTATAATATTTGCACTTATGCAAGCGTCCAGGTGAACATTCTTCGATTCTTGTTATTTGTAACTAATTCCATGGTGTTTTTATAATTATGAAAAAAAATAGTTATGAAGCACACCAAACTAGCCAGCATGTCCCAGACTGCGCCCAGCAACAAGATTTTCAAGGCGCGGCAGCTAGAAGTAGGCAAATCGATGTGAATTTATGAGCGCGCGAAGTAAATTTCTCAAATTTCACTATCTAAATAATGCATTTATTTAAAAACATACCAAGCTACCATCGTTTTCTTAATATAACTAGTCCATTTTTAGATAGCAAACAAAGCATTTTTTCAGATTCCATGCAGAAAGTAGTCCACCCAAGTTAGTGGTGCTACCATAATACCGCGGCA
Organism: Ophioderma brevispina; assembly: GCA_023653785.1. NCBI lineage: Eukaryota > Metazoa > Echinodermata > Ophiuroidea > Amphilepidida > Ophiodermatidae > Ophioderma > Ophioderma brevispina. The sequence goes on from JAMKCH010016975.1 coordinate 17,493, forward strand.
GACATGTTTACGCATTTGAACCAAACGAAGGTGAGCTATAACAACCCTATTGTCGCGTCAGAGATGAACAAAATTCTATAGTAGAATAAAGTAGCAAAAGCCCTATTTTCATAATTGGCGCCCAGATGATACATTTATACTGTACAATTGTAACGAAGCAGTAAGGCAGACTACAGATTCAATGCTAATATCCAGCAAAGTCTATGATAATGACGCGCCATGTGAAGGTACACAATGTATCTAATATTTGAGCATCCATCGTTTGTCTATCTTATCGCACCTCCATATAAACCCGACTTATCCACCGCACCCCCCCCCCCCCCCCCCCCCCCACACCCCCCCCCCCCCCCCCCCCCCCCACCCCCCCCCCCCCCCCCCCCCCCCCCCCCCCCCCCCCCCCCCCCCACCCCCCCCCCCCCCCCACCCCCCCCCCCCCCCCCCCCCCGCCCCCCACCCCCCCCCCCCCCCCCCCCCCCCCCCCCCCCCCCCTCCCCCCCCCCGACCCCCCCCCCCCCACCCCCCCCACTGCCCATCCCCCCACCCCCACCCCCCCCCCCCCACCCCCCCCCCCCCCCCCCCCCGCCACACCCCCCACCAGCCCCCCGCCCCACCCCCCCCCCCCCCCCCCCCCCACCCCCCCCCCCCGCCCCCCACCCCGGCCGCCCACCCGCCCCCCCCCCCCCCCCCCCCCCCCCACCCCCCACCCCCCCCCCCCCCCCCCCCCCCCCACCACCGCCCCCCGCCCTCCCCCCCCCCCCCCCCCCCCCCACCCACCCCCCCCCCCCTTTAATGTCAAATGAAAACAAACTGGGGGGGGAAGGGTACAAGAGTGCAGTGGAGGGACCATAGGCGCATGGGAATTAAGAGAGGGTTTTAACTTGCTTTCGACTGGTGCGGAGGTAAGATGGTTTGAAGAGCGGATGACGACCAAAACATGTACTGTAGACGAAGTGTCTGGGGGAATATGGAAGGCAGCCACACCCCCCGCCCCCTTTTTTATTTTTTTTGTTTGGAGTGGAGGCTTTATATTTTTTTGTGTTTTTTCCACCCCCACAAACAACACCCCATAAAACCCACATCCAGTCCCCAACGACCAACCCAAGTACGGAAGAAAGAAGAGGACGAAGAGGCCCGGACCATTGGTGTAGATCGTGCCCCCCCTTTTTTGTTTGTGTTTTTTGTGTTAGTCAGCGCGCCCCGACGCGGATCCCACGCACCCCCCCCCCCCGGCCTACACCCCCCCCGACCCCCCCCCCCACCACCCCCCCCCCCCCCACCACCCCCCCCCCACCCCCCCCCCCCCCCCCCAACCCCCCCCCCCGCCTATTCCACCGCCCATATTTCAAATCGACTTATCCACCAACCGCCATATAAAAACCGACTTATTCCCACCGCCCATATTTAAATCCCGGACTTATTTACCACCCATATTAAAATCGACTTATCCACACCGCCCATATTAAAACCGACAAGTCAGCAACATTCACACTGTTTCACTCACTTCATGCCAATATGTAATCTAAGTACTGTTTTATGATTTACCGCAACACAAATTGCAACGAAAAAAATTTGGTGTTAATATCTGTTAAATAGTGCCAAATCATATATTAAAAGTCTACCAAATCAACCTAGTGGAACATTTAGAAATAAGGAGGGACCTGTTTGTGCGGGGTAAAAAATTAGATTGTTCGAATTGATTTAAATAATTTTAATTTAATGTGTTAAAACTGAAGTTATAAGCTTTAAAAAAGGTATAGTTTGCCCTATCTACACTTATAGTTTTGGTACAATAGCCACATAACAGTTCAAGGTCCTCCTGGGTAATTCATAGAAGGTCTCGATTTTATCGGACCCTGGTTGTAAACTGTTTAAATTTGTCCCACTAGATAATTAATGTAAATAGATTCTTTGTTTGAACTTTCTATCTAAGAATTACAGCGCTATGACTAGTGACCCCATCATACCCGTAGTCGCCATCACATTTGGCGTTCCTTATGGCCAATGAATATCCAGATGTTTTGCAACCAGTAATATTTTCGGGTTCTGTACCATTAGAACGAACAAATTTTGACAACCATTTTATAACTACGGATATATCTCTGAAAAATTTTACCCCCATTGTGACATGAACTATTTTGACTCTAACTATTTGACTACAACCTGCAGAATAGGGCAAACTTACCTTTTTTAATCTTGGAATTGTAACGAACACGTTGGAATTCTTTTCGACGCGTTTCATACTTTTCATATTTTGACCCTGTATAAAACCTTACCCCCTTAAAATAATAGTTCCACCCACCTCCTTTGATTTGTAAGTAGACTTTTTGATATGTTTGATTTTAAAGGTATTCTCAATACAAGCTGTTGGAATTGATTCTGTTGCAATTAGCACAAACAAATTGTTTATTGGGGAGTAAACGGGCCAGTGCCAAATAAGGGTAGGCGGGCGGATTTTTTTTTTTTTTAACATTTACTTTCCTTTTCCTGTCTTATGTGACCATGCTGACGTATTAAGGTCAACACGTCTCAGAACTTCAACAGAACCTCAAAACCAAACTTTCCCTTCACGAAAACGCTGTACGTGGAGGCTGCCATTTTGCATCTGCAATCGCAATTTTTGATGCATTATCCGTTTTATAGAGGGGCACCGTACCTCGTATTTCTGCAAAAACTTGCTTGACTTTTTTTTTTCGTTTTCCCTTTTTTTTTCGTGACGATTTTCCTCGATTTCTTTTTAAAGTCTAGGGTCGGGCCGAATTTTAGAGTCGGGTGGGTTACTCCAATACAATATTTTTTTTGGCCTTAGGGTTGGGTTAAGGCAGCATTCATTGTATCTTGACTGGCCTATATTTCCACCACACTTAGATGAGAACAGCAATTTCATGACAAGGTAACCTCCTTATGCAAACTACCGAAGCGCACCATGATCTCACCCCAAATGACTCAAAGCACTACAACGTAAGGTACCTGAAAGCACCATAATAAAATTACAATCCCATAAACGACATATTTATTGCCCTTCAATTAAAAGTTAGATCTTGCACTCACATTAATTTCAACTAAAGTTGGCATATTCCATCCTCTTCAAGTTCGCGCGACCTTAAATTTGCTGACAATAGTTCGTCTGCAAAATTCGAGGTAACATAAAACCTCATCTCGATGGCCTTTGGTCACGGTCATGTTGGGATGTTCTAAACGCGATTCCTTCTACGCGCTAGACGTTGTTAAAGTATTTAACTATTTAAGTACGTCAGGGAATTAAATAAAACCCTTCAAGGAAGTAGTGGTGTCACTTGTGCCGTTGCCTAATGAAAGAAGCCCGTGACACTTAGTGTGGTTTGAATATGAGGAGGAGCGTGTTTCTCTCAAGTGAAACACGACCCACAAAAGCGGAACAAAAACCCCCCAAAATGACACTTTTTTTCCCAGGTAGAAAAAGACAAGTGAAGAATAAACGGGAAGAAGTGCTACTGTGTTTTGGAAGTGTGTATTTTTAAATACTTAGCCTTCTACGTGTTCGACATCGTACGTGTTTGCCCCACAATGCATCGGTTTTACATAATCGCAAAGTCACTTGGCACGTCTTTCTGTCCTATGTACTCCCGTCCTCCATGCAACCCCGTACCAGTCAACTAACGTCCCCACTACTTCATCCCCAAGGTATGGTCATACACCAGGGAAGTGGGAAGAGTATTAGTCAAATCAGGTGGGAATGTGCAATTTTTTTAACGGAAGCCAATAGGGAACCCTAAAATTTCGCTGAAAAAAAAGTTGAAATCCTCCACCTCACCACCCCCACCCGCGGTTTAAATATGTACAAAAATACAAAAATAGCACAGGATGGTTGGCATTTAAAAACACTTATGAAAGTATATTTTTGTTGGTTTGACGTATACGTGTCTTCATGTATCATGTACTTTCATTGTCAGTCTAGTTTCACACAGCGCAAACACGTTACATTATGCTAACCTATGCTACCTGTTGTTGGCTTTCCTTTGTTTTTTTCCATTGTTTCACTTCCTGTAAAGCGCAACGATTCGGTACAATTTCGATATAAGTAGGCGTTTAAATGAATTTTGTGACCCAACCCTACGTTCTCAAAGAAGGTTAAAATAATCGGTTCCCGGTTCACGGTTTATTGAACGGACTACGGCCACGGTCATAACAGGGGCGTAACTTTAGTCCTTATCGTATTTTGCAGTAATGGAGAAATTCAGGAGATACGGCACATTTGATACGGTTAGAGGAAGGAGACGTGCAGAAGTTCCAAAGGGAACTTTGTGGGCACGTGTGGTCCCGGGATAGAACGACCGGCCATGACTGAAGGTTGTGGGTTTCGATTCCCGCTGAGGTCAACGTGTTGTGGACTTTTGGGCAATGCACTTTACCACCCCTTCGCTCTACCCAGTCGTGAAATGGGGAGCTTGTCCGGGGAATTTTACAATTAAGTGCTGATAGGGTTGCTCTAATACGGCTAAATTGAAGCGAATGATTCCTGATGATTTCCTAGTGCCAGCGTAATAATAATTGTAAGGCGCCATGATACTACGGTGAATGGCGGTCCCTAAGGCTAGTTAATTGGAATGGGTGGGAGGGCGGCTCTCAATTTTTACAACAACGTGAGATTTTTTTACATGTACTAAGTGTCCCGTCACCTGATTAACACAATTAATAATTATTAACACTCAAGATGTTGGTTATTTATTTCTTTTTATCTATTGCCGGTGCAGTTTTTGGCAATAAATGTGTACATACCAATTCCGTTAGTGTTACAAAATTGCCTATGTGTTTGAATTTTCTGATTTGCAGACTCGCTGATAGTACCTTTGATACTGTGTCCATAACTTTACACACATACCAATTTCCATGAAATTTGCTCATTGCATTCTACTAAAAGGGTTATTCTTTTTGATCAGAACAAAATGTAAATGATGTATTAAGTATGCAAATCCTGTAATAACGGATGGCTTGAGTAACACTGCACTGGCGTCCACCAATACCCAAATGCCAAGTTTTATGAAAATATATATATACGTCATTGCGTTTTTTACAGTAGTGCAAAAGATCATGTCATTCTGATGCAAATCGTTATACATATGAAATTCCTTTTAACATGTACTACTGCTCAGGCCCGTCGGAGTGAAATTGAAAGTGGTACGGTTTTAACGGGGGTCTGGGGTGTAACCCCCAGCGGGGATGAAAGGGGCAGAGCCCCTTGTGGGGGTTAAAGGGGCGACGCCCCCTGGAAGCTCTTAAATTTTGAAAAATGGAATGAAGTTTTCCATATTAACTTAATACAAAGGCAATAATTATTTTATAGATAAACTTGATTGTAGATAAAGCTGATTGTTCTACGGTTTGACAAAATAACGCGATCCTGTCAATGCGATAATGAAAGCTTTGATGTTCGTATTACCATGATATTTATAGTAATCAAGATTTTTGAGAATTTCCTTCTCATATTTTTTCTTTTTTAAAAAAAAAAAAAAAAAAAAAA
>JAMKCH010016976.1:0-35401 GCA_023653785.1 Ophioderma brevispina
CGCTGCTGTGGAGCGCCTTAGGCTTCTACAACACAACAAGTAAATCCAGAACGAAAGGGGAGGCTTTATGCATGGAAGAAGTCCAATTTTAGATTTTCTGCTGTCAAAATTCTTGGAAATCTTACCAAATAAGATTAAAGCTTACTAGTTGGCAGGTATGTAAACCCCCTCAGAAGGAGCCCCCCTTAAAGGCAGACTCAGGGATTTTGAAATATATTTTTTTTGTGTTCTAATAAAAAATAGTCACCTACAACTAAAGATAGGCACCTAAGATGCTCAATGAATTGGATTTTTCATTTCAAATGATAAATGATTTAATATTTTTGTGTAGTGTAATGCACCATAAGATACTGTGCATAACAAAAAAATCTGGATTTGGAATTTTAACATAGTTGTGATTTTTCTACATGAAGGATATTGATTTGAGCTAAACTATTTCACACAGTGATTAGTATGTGGACAAGCATTATGTTTATGCAAAAAATAAAATTTGTTAAACAATTGAGGGCACTATCATCGGAAGATCTCTTAGTCAGCCTTTTAATGGAAGTGTTTAGTGCCCAAGTAAAAATTGAAAAACTCAAGAGAGTTACAGTGATTCTGATATTCATAAAGCATACACTATCACTTAGTGACATAAACAAAGTTATTTACAAATAAACAAAAACATTCTTAGGAAGTATAGTAAGCTATTATAGCTAAGTTATAGCTACGCAGCTCGGCGCCGGTCGGGGTTGCAGGCGCAGACTCAATTTGACCGGCAGTAAGTTTAAAATTTGCTCTACCGACTGACACAAAATCTCAATAAAGTACAGGAGATTGCAATATTGGCTTATAACCAAGGGGTTTCCAACTACCGGCACTCAATATGGCCTGGCTATAACCCTGTGGTTCGCTATACAAACCTACAGTATAGTAAATTTAACAAACAACCCTAAAAATAGGGGTGCTACAAAATGATGATGTTTAAGATCATTTTGTCCTAACTCTTATTTGATGCAGCTTGATCCCCTGCGCATTTTGATACCAATTTTGTCAAAATCGGCCAAAAAATGAGAAGGTGCCACCCAAAAATCCATTTTGGGGGGGGGGGTCTGAAAATGATAAATGTGTCAGTTACTGGAACTACATACCACATTTTAACAATGATAGGGTGAAGTTTTATGTTTTTGAGGTCAAGGAATCCATTTTGATGAATTTCGTCAGGTTTCGATTTTTCCAATTTACATAAAATCAAGCCACGAGGGCGAATTGCTGGTCATCAAGGGACAAAATACTTTTGGGGCTACGGGGGCTATTTGAGCAAATTCTGCCAAAAAGTAGCCCTCGTAGTGCATTTTACCATAGGCCAACATTTCTCACGGGGGCTACTTTGTGAAAACTGAGGGCTAATCGTCCTTAGCCCTCGTTTATTTTGTGCCCTGCTGGCCATGCCCTAACCTTACCCATTTTGAGATATTTTTCTATGTAAAATTGAAGATAAGCTGTATTTAAAGTATATTTTGAAATTTTCAGCACATAGCTCTTTTTCGTTTTGTCACAGTGCCAATTTTTATGATTTGGCAATGTCTCTATTGAAAATATAGAGTGCAAAAGTTTGTTGACCTACACACAGACCTATGGCACAAAATTGCGTAATGATGTATTCCAATAATAACTGGCTGCCACAGCGAAACCATTCAGTTTAAAGAGCTCAAATTTCTGGAGTAGGTACTATCAATTATTACCTTTAGGATAAGTTTTCAATGATTGCAATAAGAAAGTGCATCTACCTTTTAATGGCAAAAGCGCCCTCATAGCTGAATTTGACCAAAAATGACAATTTTTACGAACGCAGTAGATCTGACACTGCTGGAACATTTACAAATGGATTCTTTGACCTCAAATACATATATGTTTAGATACCAACATGGCTAAAATGTTGTATAATTACAGTAATTGACAAATTTATCATTTCCAGACTCTCTTCAGACCCCCCTTTTTTTTTTTTTTTTTTTTTGGCACCTTCTCATTTTTTGACCGATTTTGACAAATTTGGTGTCAAAATTGCTCAGGGGGATAAAGCTGGATCAAATAAGAGTTAGGACAAAATGATCTGAAATATCATTTTTCTCCCCCTGTATAGCCTGTACCTCTACTAAAAATAAAAACAAGGTGGTTCTCGAATTACAAGTCTCGCCTGCTTTCGTGAATAGTTGTAAGACAAACAGCGGCACACCAGAGTGCAACTCTATGAGTACAGAGTGTGCATATACCTCCCTTGCCACTCATTTCTTTACTACCATTTGAAAACATTTTCATTATTATTTTATTTTTAAAATGAATAAACATTAGGATTCCTTTTCATGGGCCTTTTCATTGTTTTGGACCACTTTGGATGCCAACATCTCTATTTTTTCAACAATCTACTGTCTACAGTTGTATTAAAATTTCAGTGATTTCAGGTGATTTTGAGTATTGTAGAAAAAAGGTGAATTTTAAAGTGTTCTACACTTATTTATGCGAGTCCCTGGGACTGAATTAAAAACATTTCTACCTTTCTGTAGTGGATCTAAATTGTCCGAATGATATTTAACTTTTTCTGATAGGTTTTATGCAAAAAAAAAAAACTATTTTCAGTGGAAAAGCATTACATCCAACGCATTATAACCAGTTTGTATGTAGAAACTCCCCTGGAATTTGCTAAATTAGAAACATTTAATAGAAAGCGCATACTTTGAAAAACTTTTCTCTCGGGGATCTAAACTGTTGATATGGTAATTAATTTTTAATCAAAGATTTTTTGCAAAAACCGGCTATTTTTCAATAGGAGCGAACGCCAGAAAATCGGTCCCTAGTGTTAGTTACCCAAAGGAATCATGATGAAAGTGTTTGTTTCAAGTATGAGGTTAATTCTAAAATTCTAATTGCTAATTGGGCCTTGATTTTTTTTTTCTTGTGGGGAACTGGTGGCGGAGAAGAAAAATATTTGGCAAGAAAATGCCCCTGTCACGGTGCCACTGTCCCTATACAGTATGTGCCCCTCTGCAAGAAGTTGGATGACATACAGAAGGTGTATTGAGCCTATCTCAAAATGAAACCAGTTTTAAGAAATTCCCCTCAATAAGGTAATGTGATTCTGTGCAAACGCTTAAAGTATAATATGGTTACTGTTATGTGTGGAAGGATAACCGAATAATTCCAGTTTTAGTGGAAATGACAGTTATTATACTTAAGCAATGTTTATCTTTATCAGGATATATTTTGTGGTTCTCTTTAAAGTTCTTGAAAATTCTCTCTAAGTATTTATTATTCTATTTCATTCTGGAATGCTCTTTCAATACATCAGTACTGGTCACCCAATAGAGGTCCAGACATGAGACACATTATATAGTTTACAGAAATTGAATTTGCATAACGTAAAGCGTTCTATCAGAAATGTTCCCATGTGAAAGATTATATTAAGCTTAAAAAAAAATAAAAAAAATATTCTTTGGTACAAAAATTGTGCAATTTCTAATTTCATATAGGGAGCAAATACAAAATTCAGCCTGGTTTTATATAGGAAAATTAAGGAGAATGAAAAATTGCATTTGCTTTCACTTTCAGGTGATTCTGTAACCAAAGACACAGGTATAAGAAAAGGGAGAAATCTATTGGGGATCTTATCTATATGAAATCACTACTTATGACACAAAATATATGGGTGCCCCAAAATCTCTGTTGCACCTTAAGTCTTCCATCAGGTCTAATGGAGTCATTGATGTGGCTGCGTGGAGAGGAAACTCATGCAAGACAGTTTATTTTGAGGGAATTTGAAGGGTATGACATATGATTCGTACAGACACCGTACAGTAGGCTATTCCTATGCATTATGGGATGGGAGCCAAAAACACCCTCTGGATGATCATAATAAGTGGGTAGCGTTAACATGGTACGTGTCAACTCATGGAACACCAATCACTCATCAGTAACTTGATTGTGTTGCACAAAAAAAAAATCTAGGTTATTTTATATATTTTATGTTTTATAATCGCCAACTGCCAGAGTTGCCATAATGTGTGGAGGTTTATTAAACCATAGGCTATATAAACCTTTGTGCTAGGCATGCTATCAGTCTACCCGTAGTGAGACAGTACTGCTCATAAAACAGCGTTGACACTTCCTCTACCATCATCACCTTTTTCATGTCTGGTAATCAATAAAAGTATCGCTTTGATCATCATAACACACTCCTCGAACACATGGAATGTGGATGCGCAGGGCAGACAGAGTGAGTTTCTAGTACCAGTCTCTAGATCTCATACAATATACATGCTGGTTGTGATCCGCAATTGCCTACTTGATTATCTCGACATAATAATGCAGAATGGTTTGATTTGCGTTTTCACCGTGTGTGTGACCTGGCCAGAGGGGTCGTGTTCAGTGACGACCAGACTACAAACATCCGGCAAGAATCTTCCCGTCTTTTGTGGTTGTTAAGCTCCATACATTAAACCCGTCTTCCTAACGTACTACACGGTTTTTCCTATAATGCAATTTAATTTACCCTCCGACGAGTATTTGTCAATGCACACATCTCGCTACCAAAATATGTCCGGAGTTGATGAAACAAGCACCTCTTGGGCCATGAGCCTTTTGTTCTAAATGTCAACAGACGTTTTTCTTTATAGCAAGCGGCCTCTGACCGATAAACAAAACCTATTCCAGAAGATCAACCAATGAGTGAACCATCTGAGGACCAGGCAACATCTTGGACCACGCCGAACTTACCAAAATTCTTTACAAGTGAGACAACTTTCCTACTATTCCTATAGCTGTGAGGCGTGTTCTGGAACAAACTTAAAACAGTTGGTTTGAACTGGCAGTCTTATTATGCCTATTCTGCATCTGTGCATTTATGGTAGTCAGTTTTTCTGAAAGTATGTCATGTTGTTGGAACATAGACTTCAGTGCAATTTTCAAAGCTTGAAACAGCACACTATGTTAATTTTTCTGCTTCTCTCTATTGACGGGTTATGTCAGAAAGTTCCTTTTCCAAACTGTTTAAGTCTTTTCTGTCCAGCTTCGATCCAATGTTTGCTTTTAAGAATTTGCTTTGGTCAGTAGATTGTTGAAAAGAACATCTACTTGAATATCAACTGTTTTTTTCTGATTGTTACATTGTCTTCAATTGTTCCTCAACTCTGGGTATGTCACTTATATTTTCCAGTGTCAATATGCTCTGTGTTTCTTCAATGATGCTTTTCATTCCTCCGGTTGTTCCTTATTACTGCTCTGTAAGCCTTCTGCAGGTGTGGTTGATCCTTTTGGTGGTTTAAAAGCCAGGCAAGTCGACACCCATAAGCTCTGGCATGTTACAACAAAAATACCGCATTCTTTGCATCGTCATGCTCAGCGCAGATCGGTTTTCAATTGGTTCCCGGATGATTGATGCCAAGTAAGAACCGAAAATTGGTTTTTTGAGCCAGCAGCACATCCCGGTGAGGACGTTAATATTATAAGACATTAGAGGGCATTGATGATACTGCTTCTCCTTCTACCGCTAGCTCTCGGAGGCATAATTCAACAGCAAAATGCCCACATTCTGGCAGATCCTTGGGATTACGAGGTTCAACAAACAATACTAACCAGGGGGACTGGACAAGTCAATGTTTCCATTTGTCGCTGCTTTTGTGAATTGCGGTTGCGCATACTGAAAAATGGTTTATAAATCTCAGATGTAATTAAAAACCCACAGTAACACATTCTCAGTCATCAGTCATAATCTCGGCGTAAAGTTTTATGAGTATGAGTCTAGTAGACTCACACACTGCCTTTAGAAGGCTGAAGACAAAAGGTGCAGTGTTATATTTGAGCAGAGAAAATCACCATGCAGCAATAATGGTTCAAGTCTTTGTCATATCTAAATGACCTGGTTGATTACAAAATGAATGTACACACGTCTGGCCAGGTCAAAACACCTATTATGCCCGTATTGGAAGCGGTTTTATTTGGGGTGGTTGCATGTCAAAGGTTATCCTATATGCAGCTTTCTATTTCTATAAATAAACAACAAACAAGAAATGTCTTTAAAGACGAATTGGCAGTTGGGCTATAGGAAAGCTATTTAGGGAAGGGAAGAGGAAGCTGGTGGTAGTGTGAAAAAATAGACCAAAATGCATAGGTTGTGTTGGGGGGAAACAATGTTTTGTCATTTTTCGTTGGTATGACAAATATAAGTTATGTATGGATATGGATAATGGATGTGATGCAATATTTTCAGAAGTAAGTAAGAACTAAATTAAAGTGAAAAACCCATAAATGTTCCCCACCAAAGGATCAATTAAAGTATACATTAAAGCAAATAACATCATATTTTTGTGAAGATGCCCCAATTTTAAAAAAAAAATGATTTTTTTGCAGAGTACATTACATTGAAGTTGGATTAGAAAAACTTTACCGTGAATGGTAAAAGTAAACATGTATATGTATATTAGGGTGCATCTAACAGCGGCTCAGAAAGACCTTCCCAGGTACCTTCTCGACTACAAATTCGTTGTTCCGGCCCCGGGAACCTTCTCATAGCACTTAACACGTAATCATAGTTCGCACCACAACAAACGCCCCTTGTACATTATCGAGAGCGGCGCTAAGTCTAGTGGTTTGAATTTCTAATGTATAGTTGTGTGAACGATCAGACAAATGATTCGCGATGCTTGCGTTCTTTGTTTGTAAACAGTATATTCAATATTTTCTTCATTCATCTTCCGAATTTCTGAAACAGCCAGAAAGCTGGTATCAACTTGTAGGGCATTTAGAGGGCGTACGATTTGAGCGAACAGGAATTGAGCTGGAAGGCTCTCCCCTAACGCGCCGCCAGCGGCATGATTTGAAAACAAGGCGACGCGTAAGAGAGGGACTTATTTACATGACTAGTCACCAACAGGGTATCGCCGGTGTTGACACATTTCCACCTCGTACTTTCGTACTGCTTTAGCAACAAGATTCCTATTCGAGAAGATAAATTCTAGTAATTACACGTTTCAGGGCGATTAATATCCGCATTTTTACTTATTTTATAACGTTTGATGGGTCATTTGGTAAGATTTACCAAGAATTGGCGGCAACTTGGGCAGGTAACCGGGGTCGGTAACTTGAGTCTAGGATTGAAGCTGAGACTGAGTGAGTGAGTCTAGGCAAGGATGTTGTATTGTTGTCGGGCTAGGGAACGGGCCTAGGAATATCGGACTTGACATCATTGCATGTTTTTTTCTTTTTGACTTGACAATTTCAAATTCATGTGCAGTTGCTTAAAACTGAGTTTGTGTACCGTTCGTAACTGTGTACTCTCTAGCATAGGCTGTTTGTGTTGATACACTTGACCGATGTTACCTTTACGCGACCACAAAGAAAGAAATGGAAGTCATCACGCCATTTACCCGTCGTCATATGGTTCGCGCGCAAAGGATTATGGCGGAGGGCGGGACTTCCTAGCTGCTGGGGGTGCATCTATTTGCCCCCATATTTTTAAAAACCTTCTTTATGATTTTTGTTCATGCATTATATGGGTGAAACTATCACAAAACATACCACTCAAAAAAAATTTCATCAAAAGCGGAATTCGTTCTTATGGGGTCACCGTTCATTAGAAGTGTTCATTGAGCCAAATACGCATTTTCATAAAGCCAGCTGTTTTGGACACATACTTTTAAAAATGTGGCTTAAATGGCTGCCATATTATAAATGTGCTAATCGGTCTATTTGAAGGTTTCAAGATCCTTATAAACCCATACATTTAGAAAGTGGCAAAGAGCAAAAGTATTGCAATTTCATAAGGCAGAATTTTGACACATATACTTTAATGGCCCCAAAAAGGGGCTGCGTATTATAAATAGTGGTAATAATCTCAATCAAAAGGTTACAAGACCCACTCTAAAGCCACGCACTTTTGTTTTTTTGCAAATGTCGCTATGGGAGTAGTTAGTCTGAATTCTGCATCAAGTAATAGCTGCCTTATGTTAACCAGGAATATAATCCTTAAATGTTTAAAAAACATAATTGCGTGAATGTAGAGTCTGATTTTAGGAATCGTGTTGATTTGTGCTTTCGGAGGAGTTTTTTTTTTTCCCTGTCGGTTTTTTGTCTTCTTTTTTTTTTATTTTCCTTTTCTTTTTTTCTTGTTTTTTTTTTTTTTTTTTTTTTTTTTTTTTTTTTTGCTGAGATTGACTGTTCGTCGGTTGCTCAAAAACTTGCAGCACATTTGGTAGTGGCTTTAGATCTTGATGCATCCAAGAGGATCCGCTGAGTTTTACCCGCGTTCTGCTCAGTCGTTGATCACATTGATGGCACCAATGTTGGCCAAGGATTCTTGGTAGTAGCAGAATTTGACAGTCGTTAACATCTTCAGTGAGAAAGCAGTGTCTATGGCAGGAGTGTAGAGTAAACCGAGAGTCCTCATTGCCCAAGTCTGCAAGAGTTGTAGCTGAAGATTGGAAATTGGTTGGAAATTCAGGCTTTCCGAAAGTTGTAATCCAACCGCTTCTTAGGTGCTATCTACATCTCTGTGGGTTTAACTGCAAGCAGGTGGATCAGCCAGGGCACGTCCTTATCTGTGGAACATATCACTAAAGAGGCCTACACTGTTCCCCATCAAATACCATAGGTGACGCTTCAAAACTCTATTGGCACTGGCAGAAACCTCTGGGTTCACACCTCATACTTCAGTAACTTGTTAAACAGATTGAGTTCATGCCCCCGGGGTCATGCCATGGGGCATCCGAGGTTTAAGTGCAGGATCACCACCACGAACTTGTAAGATCAAAAGTGGCGAAGGAGTACCAAACTGGGTCTCACAATATAGACTTGTCACATAGATTATTCCCATCCAGACTTGTCAAAATAGATTTTTGGAGTTGGGACTTTTCCCATATTTGGTAAGACATAATTGTGTTATCACTGAGCAAGTTATTAGACTATGAAGGGGTGTGAAAAATGTTGACATCACATACCGGTAGTGATTTGTTCCGAGTTCATTAATGAATTTATTGTCTACTTGACTTATTTTGGTTGACAGTTGACCTTGTGTGACCTTTGACCCCTGTTGACCTTGGACTTTCGACCCCAGTCGATATTCAAGAAACAAGTCCCATACGAGTGTATGTAACTTGATTCAAATGACTACTATTCTTTATACTATATGTTTTTTAGATGCAAAGTTCACTTTACTACATTTTTCAATGGAAAAGCCCAGTTTCGAACTTCAGGCCTGAGTGGACCCATAAGACAACTCCGGATTTAAGTAGAAATCGTAGGATTTTTTGTGACAAGTGTAACAATGTTAAGAAGTGAAACAAAAATATTTAAACACTATAGGGGGCCTATAGATCCCCCCTAAGTACTATATTGCAAAAGAGGAATTTTGTTATTAGGATAATTAAGATCTTATACCGATAATGATTCAGTGGCTTCTGGAAAAGTCCTACCAAAGACTAGGAAAATGCACGCTATGTGTCTACACTTCCATTCTTCGTCCTGTTGGTTCAAGCAAATCGATTTAGAGGTCATTTTCGTGAGTGGCATTATTTTCACAATGTACGCAAAAATTTGGCTCAGTTCTGCCATTAAATGCCAATCAGAGCTTGATAACCCATGCAAAAATAAAAATAAATTTTTGTGAAAATATCTAGAGGCGCACTATTTTTAAAATGTGGCCATGTCGCTTTAAAGTGTTTAAATCAGGTTGGTCAAAATTGTGTTGCCACTGCTTACAATTCTTCTAAAAAAGAATACGATTTGTATGGGGTCAACAAGCTGTGCTTGTACTGTTACCTGTGTATCTTCTCACATGAACCGATATTACCTTTGACCTTTCCTGATCTTGTCATTTTTAAATCATTTTAACAAAAGGTTCCCTATTGCATGCTTTCACCCAAGTTTTGTAAATGAAGCAGGTAGAACCTTAGAGCGAGCTCTCAGACTGTCATATTTGCCAAAATGCATGCCAAAGAATTCCATAAATTCCATTTGGAGAATCCCAATGCCCAAATCCAGCAGCATCGTGTCCGGCCCTCCTGGTTTACGTCTATTTTATTCTTTCTTACCCACTGCTTTCCTACTTTGACGACAGCTTTGGTCAAAAATGTTGGTTGTGCCGTCATCCTCGCTTTTTACGTGTTTAAACCAATGACAAACCGTCTAAAATTAGGATTTCTAGCCGCCCTCCCCTGAAGAACTTATGAATTTAAAAGGCGCCATCTATTTATTATTTTATTTAAAAATATTTTTTATCGTATTTAATTATTCCAAGCAATGATTTTTAAATATCAGCACAACATTATCAAGGGTTTAAGTTTAGAAAACAAGTACATAAATAAAATTGCGAGAAAATAAAATATCCACAGAAATGGAGAATTAAAACAAATCTTTGGTTTGAATATCGGACTACAAATTAATTTCACTATTTGGTCAAGTTCCCCCCTTCGCTTTTTATCTCCGGAGAGTTAAGGTAAGAACGCAAAGGGGGATCAAATGAGGGTTGGTATTTTTAAAAACCTGTCAGACTATAGTTTTCATACTGTCAATAACGTACCGTACGCATTTGTCTATAATAGCTTCGCTTCGCGCTCGCTTATAAAAACCCATATTTAATGGTCCGCCGCGTTGGCAAAAATATGGGCTATATGAAGTTTAGCCAATATTTTAACCCATAGCGAGAGCATAAATAGTGGAGGGGTAAATCATCCAAGGTTTATCAGTAGGCCCCTATTAGTTTTGAATCAATATTTTTCCCTACACTTGATCCATACAAACATAATACTGCCTTGGCCATTGGATTTAAAATTTTCAAACTGCACCAAAATTTTCAGGCAACTTTACCTTTTAAAGGGGAGGCCCGATTTAAGTCGGTAAAAAATTTTTTCAATCTTGAATGAATGGCTTTCACCCCAAAACCCACATCTGTATAAAGTTTTTGCGCCAATATTTCAACCTTTTTAATTAGAGCAACAAAAAAGTGATTTTGTAATCCTAATAGAAGGGGGTAAAACTGTGTAAAATTATTCTTGGTCGCCAAAATGGGGATGACATATTTTTTGCTCATAACATCCAAACCAAATATCCTTAAGCCTAAAGATTTCACAATGTAACTGAGAAAAATAGTAGCTTTCTTCTGATACCAAAATTTTGACCACTTCGGTAAAATCTGGGGTCCCTAAGGACAAAGCTATTAGCGATCGGACCATGGACATTTAACATTAAGAGACAAGAGAGGCAGTGAGGCAGACAGGAGTCATTGTTAGTGTGGATCCATGAACATTTTTGACAACGGATTTGGGTTTTTTATTGCACTATAACTACATCCTGTATACATTTTACAAAATTTTTATTGCGGGTAAATATGATTTTCTTAAAAGTCTAGTTTTACACAGCATTCTATGGAGAAAAAATCTAGTTTTACACAGCATTCTATGGAGAAAGCAATATAAGAGGGCACATATGGTCCAGTGGATAAAGCACCCGACCAACACGCCAAAGGTTGTGGGTGAGAGCCTCGCTGTGGACCGTGTTTCGCCCTTGAGTAAAAGTGTTAAATACCTCAATTACTCCTCTCTCAAAACCTTATAGGGGCATTCAGTAAAAGAGGATGTGCAAAAAAATAGGGGTCTTTGGGTGAGAGACAGCCAAATTGCCCCAATGGGGTTTCTGGTGACAAATTTGCTACATTTTTCCCAAAAAAATAGAGGACTTTGGATGAAAATTTTCCAAAAATATAGGGGTCTTTAGGTCACAGCTGTTTGACCCCATGCAGATCGTCTCTTTTAATTCTAGAGCAATTTTAAGCAGTGGCAACACAATTTTGACAAGTGATATAAGTAGAAACATGCAAGAGCTATTTCCTAGCTGCAAAAATCAGACAAATCCATTGCGGGAATTTTGCCATATAGGGCTACAAAGATCAAGATTTGTATGTCATAGCGCCCTTTATGTGCCCATTCTCTGTAGAGAGATGCATCAAACTAGATTTTGAAGAAAAATCATATTTGCCCACAATGAAATTTCGTAAAAATTTACAAAGGATGAAGTCAGTTGTCAGTTGTCAAATCAGTTGTCAAAAGTGTGTTGCCGTTGATATTTTTTGTTTAATTCTGGTTTTGTCATAAGGAGACCTTCAAACAGCTGTGGGGTGACAATGGTCAAATTTTCAAAATATATGGGGTCTTTGGGTGACAATGATGCTGAAAATGGGGGTCTTAACAGTCTTACATAAGCAACACCTCCAAAATGGGAGTGCTCCCAACACACTCAAGGTCCCAGATTAAAAACAGACCATGGATATACTGAATAAGTATCTGCTTTCTTTTACAACATTACTCCCTTAGTACTATCAGTCACAGATCATGAGTGTGTGTTTTTTGAGCTAAGTAATTTGGCTTACTGTTCGAGCCATATTTCACAGGGTAAATGAGAAAAATAGTAGCTTTCTAGTAAAATCTGGTATCCCTGGGGATGGGCCTTTTAATCAATTATCTCATTAATTCAGCAATATCCACAGACATTTTATAATGTGATATCTTCCTACTTTCTCTGCCAACAAAGGCAGACTTTTGTTGGGGCCTATAAGTCTAGCAGATTATTGGGTTCCCATGCAACCCCCTTAAAACTAAATTCTAACATGATTTTTAGCACAACTATGCCATCTTCAAGAATTCTGATGGTACCAAAATCAAATATTGTCCCAAGGGGTCTGTTTGGCGGCCATCTTGGATTAAAATGAATAAATCGTAAAAAGTGGTTCAATTTAGCTAAAACGTATCTCAAATTCCTCTCTTCATAAGCAATCAGAAAATATATTGTTTGGCATATCTGTGATGTTCAGTTACAGAGTTATGGGTAAAAATAAGATAAGCGGTCATTGAACTTTTGATTGGTCATTGTCATCAGCTGGTTAAAGACGGATCTTCCACTGTGATTTTGGACTTGCACGAACGAACGAACGAACTGGCAGAGGGGCCATATTTTCAAAATGCTTCAATCTTGACAAAATTGGTATCAAATTGTTGTATGAGCATGAGCAACCTTGAAATGTACAGTTTCTGCAATTTAGGATCTTCCGTTTTGTTTTATTCTTTTATGAAAGAGACCAATTGTGCCTAATTCCCATACAAAACAACCTACAAATTTGACAAGCAGTTACTTTACACCGAATTTTACCACCCATCAAAACATCCAAGATATTTCAAAACTATACTTTTCTGGAATGCTCATGCTCATTCGATTAACTTGATACCACTTTTGTGAAGATCCATCCATTCTGAAAGTTTGACTCCCTGTACAATGACCAATCAAAAGTTCATTGACCTTTATCACTTCTTAAAATTGCTCTAAAAAAAAGAAATGTTCTGCATGGGGCCAAACAGCTGTGAATAGCTGGCTTATGATTTAAATTAAACTGGTTATGGTCTTGGGGTCTGTTCCCGAAACTATGATCGTAAAGTTTATCTTACGCATGGCTTAAGATTTTCGTTACGATCATGGTAGTAGCGTTCCGGAACAGTGTACTTAAGATGGTCGTAAGTGCATTTCAACCAGTAAACCTACGACAATCTTACGTTAACATAAACTAAGCCGATTTAAAGGTCATTCCATTCATTGATTGGGATTTAAATTGGGCTGTCTGGGTGCAAAAGTCTGAGACACGTTTGCGAATGTTACCATGTGCCTGTTATCATCAGGTATGGATGATTTTTATTGTGTGGTATCTATAGAACTTTAACAAGTATTAAAACACTCGGAAAGGGGGCGCTTGATTGTCGGTCAACTTGGTCTGATTCGTTCATTTTTTTGTTCGCGTGTGAATGTGTGTGTGTGTGTTAAACTCTTCAATATATTTTTATTTATGTAATGTTGCTCCTGTGCTTCACTTCTTTTTCATCACGGTTATTAATTAATTAGTTTAGTATAGATATGTTTAATTATAGTAACTATTTCAAGTTAGTTATATCTCTGCGAGTGAGAGCTTTTTACTTTCATTTCTGTGGCCAAAATACTCCATTTTTGTTTAATTTTCCTTTTTTTTTTTTTTTTTTTTTTTAAAAATCCTTTTATAATAAAAGAAATACAATTTAAAACATAATATCATGCTTATGTACATGCAGCTACCATAACTTAAGGTAAATGTACATTTTAAATTTCATTACTGCAAGATGCATGCAGTAACTACTAACTTGCTTGGCACATGTACGCACGGTAAAGTTTTCTCAATAATATAACATAGGCCTATATAACAAGATGTTCCATGTAGGTCAAATCCCGGCATTAAAGATATGGTTCTTGAAATAAGGATCAAGTATATAATTATTTTTTATTGGTCGGTACAAGTTCTCGAGTTCCAGATATGTTTGTATCTAAATTTGCAGATTTAAGATTTTGTTTGAGCAATGAAAAGTATTACTTGTTAGAGGGTCAAGTTGGTCATGATAACCTACATAAAATTATTTTATTGTTTACTTTTAGGAAAACAGGTTATAGGGTTTATACTTTGTCTAGTTGTAAACCTTGACGCTACAAGCTTCTACCCAACCCTGAACCCTTACTCTAACAGCTATACCGTGCTGGTCCTAATAAACGCCCCTGCTCTAATAAACGCCCCCTACGATTTTTGGATAAAACAATTCAAGAAAATGAGTTAAAGCAATATTAGCACATTTTTTTGAAGAGCGCCCTCAATTTTTCAAAAATTTTGAGATTCTTACACGGTTGCATTGGTAACAGGCTATACGATACCTGTGAATGGTTACGCTCAAAAATGTTTGTGTCACAAACGAAGGAATTTTGTAATTAGAATAATTAATATCGGGATCCCGATAATAATTCAACGGCTGCTGGAAACGGCCTTCCAATGTGAAATAGCCGGGAAATAGTGCCATGTACATATCTACGCTCATCCATTAGTTGTTTTATTGGTTCAGGCAAGTCAAGTTAGAGGTTATTTTCTTTCAAGGTGGCACTATTTTCATCATGGACGGACATAAACGTAGCATTTCCACCAAGTCCAATCTGGGATCCCAATCGCTTATTTTATGATAAATACGCATTTTTTAACATTCTCGTTTGCAGGTATAGTTTCGTAGACAATTACCAACATATAAACTCTGCAAACATATCAAATTTTGAAAATTGGGGGCGCTCTTCAAAAATGTGCTAATATGCTTTAAGCTTACCCAAATCACATTATTTAATGGCCGGGACTGTCATAATCCGTATCATAATCGCTACACAGTTGTAATAGTTTAATTAGTGTGGAATTTTGACCTCGGGAGGTGTGAAAACAGCGTCCCCCCGCTCGTTCGTTTGTATTATTGGTAATCAGTGAAAATAAGCGTGTGTAAGGTGATTTTTGCGGGATTTTTGACTTTCCATTTTTGACTGTAATAAACGCCCTCCCTTTGGAAAAATGCACCGCCCCCGGGGTGTTTATTAGGAACAATACGGTATCACCACTCATGTCACATTGATGGTCCTACTCTTCATAAAACGTAAGACGCTTGATGACATCTCGCATGTCATCAAGCGTTTATCCTATATATGCAAATAACCATAAGACTCTCGGCTATCTAATGATGACATCTCATGTATATTTGTATATCTTCAAAAGCAAGGACACAATAGGGCTTATTAGTTTTCGTCTTCATTAGATAACATAACTAATATAGATGTGTGTCAATATACTCTTGCACAAATGCAGTAATTCTTGTAGACAGTAATTTAAGCAGTTGAAACTTTCTAGCAAACAACACCTAAAAAAAATATGACTTTTCTTTAAAATAGCAATGTAGGTCGATACGCTAGGTGTAATAATTATATAAGAGACCTTTCTCTCACTACCCTTAAATCTAGTCAGTGCGTTTAAGCTTACATAATATCGATGTCGTGTGACGTGTTCATCTTAGGCCTACAGTGCAGAAACAACACATACTATTGTTCACTTAAGTAAATGGAAAATAACCCTACACTCAACTTAAGAAGTAACGGTGATGTGCTGAAAAGTCGGAGGTCTTTTGGAGACACGCCCCTAAAAATGTGAGGTTGAAATACACAAAAGAGGCATATTGTATTTAAAAAAAAGGAAATATATATGTTTTGAAATTGTGAGAAAATTCGATAAGAGATTATAGGCCTACATAATTCTTTTAAATTAGTTTTGAAAATCGGTCATTGCGTGACACTCAACAAAACAAAACAAAAATAAAACAACCCACAAAAACACATACATACACCCCACCACATACACCCTCGCACACACACACACCAAAACCAAACACAAGAGTGACCCCGGGTCTCAAACATGTTCAAGATGGTTGGAATAGTCTCCTACAATCATCTCCCAGCCTCACATCTCCTTTTCCAAATAAAATCACGAGTACTACTCTTCCACAATGTCCATGATATCAACTTGCATCATTATATGCCAAGTCTACGTCAACTCTGAGTAGCCGTAGAAATTCGCGTAACTTTACGATAATCCTGCGACTAAGTTAAGTTTCAGGAACGCATGAACAATCGTGGAAAAAGCGTACGTTCTAGTAACGACAGACAGTTTTTTCGTAAGTTTTGAAGAAAATCTTAAGTTTCGGGAACACAGTAAATTCGTAAGTGTGAACTTTACGCAAAAGTTGCGATAGAAAGAGGCTACGACTGCTGTACGACCACTTTCGGGAACAGACCCCTGGACCATGATTTTGGGCCAGAATCTCACACGTGTGCACATCAATACTATATGCCTACTTGGAGATCCCTAATTCCCGTTTCATGTGCCGTGGGGAAGCAGAAAATGACACTTTTTCTTAAAAATGTCAATATTTGTCAAAATCAAGAAAAAAATCAAAAACAGTGTTTCCAGGTGTGTTCGAAGGGCGCACAACAATAAATCACTCCAGGTTTGGGGGAATGGTAGGTAGTTCCGGTAAAATAGCAAAACATGTGTGAGATATTTTACAGTCCTTTGGGAATCGGTTTCTAGTGAGGGTGGTATATTATAATAAAAGTGAAAGAGTTTAGATTGATCATTACTGAGATTATCACAAAATTTGGATATTTGATTCTGTGTTGAAACTAGTCCCTTGACTTCTGGTCCTGGTCAAAAGCGACTATCAGGCGTACATGTCGGCTCAAAATAGTGATGGTGCTGTTCATATGCCCTTTTCTTAAAATTGAACAGCGCCATCACAAATTTCAGCTGGCACTTTTGCCTCCTTACCAGATCCATCAACCTGAAAAGTATCACTTTTATTTTCGTACATCTTTCCAAAGTGATACAAAAGCGCTCCAACAAGTTCAAAATAAGTCCAAATATCAATCCTTGCTTTTACGTTTCAAACTTAGAAACTTGGCTAATCCTGGTCATGTCTGTCCAATATAGCTCAACTTTTCTAAAGAGATTTCCTGATAAATTCCAAGATTTAATACCCATAATGTCAATTTTAAGTTAATTTTTGCAAGGCAACTTTTTACCAATAATAAAAACTGTCACTTCCACATTATATTTAAAGAGACATGAGGAGATTTCCAGGAAGAAGCGCCCCCAATTTTTCTTGAACCCCGGTTTTTTAAATATTTGGAATGCTTACCAATGTATTAGATCACACCTGAAGTGAATAAGCCGAATAAGATGATGATTTAGTAAGCATAGTTTTCTATGGGGGTGATTACGATAGCAGGTAAATTCAAAACAAGGTTTGCGGTTTTCTTTTGCACCTGTTTGTCTCGGTAGGTGGTCTACAACCGATCCAGTGAAATTTGAGAGAAATTCGTATCCTAAAAAAATCTCCTCCTGTCACTTTAATAGAGTATACTGACAGGGCATTGTGGGAATTAAATACACCTTTGTTATAGAAATGAAGCCCATTTGAGACATTGCAACACTCATTTTTATACTGCATGCTGTCCATAGATTTGAAAAATCTGTTCTCTTGTGTCCCCATACTGGACCCAATTGCCGCACCTGATTAATCATTTTCCGGTGAACTACCAAGATAAAAAAAACTTGACTGACACTGTCTATTTTAAAGGTGCATTTTGCAATCTTAGCACCTTTGTTTTTGTTTATGGTTCATTAGATATCCTCAAGAAAAGATTATTTACAAAGTTTTAGTTATTCGGATAGTGCCTTTTGATGTTACGAGCACAGTGCCTTGGGCATAGTGTTGTAATTCATGATTTTCTTCACAAGTAGATCGAATCTGCAAGTCCGATTAGGTACACATACTATACTTAGTGGCCAATGGTTCAGAAAATATAAAAATCTCAACAATTTTGACTTAAATCGGTGGACGAGGCTGTGGATCACAAAATGCCCTTTAAAATGTCCGAAATGATGCAAAAAGCTAAAATGTGTATTTACTCTAAAAGTTGTCTAGCCATTCTCATCCATCCACAAGTTCCCCATAGTAGGCTGTTAATGTTTTCAGTTTCTTGTTAAGGAAATTCTGCTCTACTTCCATACGGCCACCCGGTCCAGCTAGAGAAGCCAACTGTAATGAAATCATACAGAACAAAATTGTTTGGTCAGAATAACATAATTCTATTAGGGATAATATCCAGATTCCAGAGTACATAGGGAAATGCCTACCAGTGAGTGGCCTACATGTGCTGGGAACAGCACAGTGTTGTCAAAACACGTAGGTCATTATATTCAGTGGTAGTTTTAAGGTTATCGCCAATTGCACAAAGTACACAGAGAGTACCAATAACAGTGGCCTAGCATAGGGTACACTAAATATCATTAAACAGGTCGCTACATGGTAGATAATACTCAAACTATATGCACTGCAAGAATACCCAGAGAGTAACTAACACATTTATTGATTACAATTCTCTGCATATACAAACAAACAATACATTGCAGATGGGAACTCAAATAGAAAGAACCTAATATATTTATTTATTTTTCTTTTATCATCATTGTGCTTCTTTTGTTCAACTCAATTATAGTTATGAAAATGGTCAAAGACCGTTATTTAAGCTATGAATATTTATCACACTCTTATTTCCCCAAAAGTGGTCTCTGGACACTTTCAGAAAAAATAAGAGCCTGATGTGTAGTGATAAATATTCATAGTTAAACAATAAGGGACAATTGAAACAAAGGAAATTTATCTTGTCCCTGCAGTTACTTATTCGCCCCTGCAGGGTTTACTTATTCGTCCCTGCAGTTACTTATTCATCCGTGCAGTTACTTATTCGTCCCTGCAGGGTTTACTTTTTCATCCCTGCGGTTACTTATTCGTCCCTGTAGTTATTTATTCGTCCCTGTAGTTATTTATTCATCCCTGTAGTTATTTACTTCTTTATTTACCTTTATTTATTTACATAGTATACATTTCAACATTGGATCAATTAAAAAAAATGACTTCTGTGTAATCTTTGGCTAGCAACCCCCCCCCCCCCCAAGGGTCGACATTAGGCTGTCTGCATCATGTACAGGCAGATTTAATCATTCGGGCCATTCTTTGGTCACGTTGTGACCTAAAAACGGTAAATCTTGATTTTCAACCCAATGACGTTTTGCCAATATAACCAGTTTGTTATTACTTTTGGTATAATGAGAAACCTTTGGTCCAAACCTAACCAAAAATAATGTTTCCACTTCACCAGATTGGTAATTTTGTCATGAGGGGCAAATAAAGTTTGGTCACGTTGTGACCTCAGACAAAAAGGGTTTTTTAGAATTCAAACTTCAACTGTAAAATTCTGTGAATATTTAAGTACTCACATCCTTAAATTTTTTTCAGAAACACATTGGTACTTTGTCATTACAACAATGTTGGTTATTAAAAGTAACAAGCAAACTCTACTTGGTAATTAACAAATTTATATCACTAAGTACGGTCAGTCGGTCACGTGTGTGTGACATTGGTGGTTACGTGTGTGACATCTCCATTGACTTATAACACAAAGTTGGTGACCATTGTTAATGTGCACCAAAACGAAGTTGTAATAAAATCTTGTGTATTTCCATATTCTCAACTATTTCAAACACTTTCAAAGCATTGCTAAATTTGGCAACTTTACCCCAAACTTTCAAAAAACACATGTAAATCAAGTTTAAGCCAGTCTTTATTAAAATTTATTGTTTTCTTGTTTAAACTGATCATATTCATATTTAACTGATAATAAAAGTTAACACTGCTACCTTTTTCAATATGTATATATCCAAACAAACAATCTCAACAAACATAAGGAAAACAAGAAAAAACAACAACTTACCAGACAAACGACAACACTACAACACAACGTTTCGGCTGAAAAATCAAGCCTTTATCAAGTGAACTACAAATAACCACACCAAAAACTAACCAAGGAGAATGACACAACTGGCAAGTGCTATAACCAGACAGCATGGTCAATATGACCAGAAATTGATGTCCTTCAAATACTAAAATGGTGAGCACCGGTTACGTGTGTGACAGCAATTAGCACATCAATAACTTTTGAAAGAAGAAACATCTGAACCATTTATTTTGTATAACGGAAGGTAAATGTAAACTGGCTTTGGACATGAAATATGAACATTACTGAGAAAGTGGTTTTCTAGTAATAAAAACTTCTTTGTCTTTTTGGTACATGTGTTACATACGAAAGTCAATTAAAATTCTTTGTTAATTACTTGTCTAATTCCTATAAATTTGTACTTTTTTCAACATATTTTTGAAAATTGAAGTCCATGCAATACTTTAGGCAATATTTCAAACAGAAATCATTAGTTATTCAATATAAAACTAAAGAAGCAAAATGGTGTAATAATCTCGCTTTTTATCCCAAAATATTAACATGTTCATTTATGCAAATGAGGGTGTTTGAGTTGAACATATCGTTTAAAAATATCATACAGGAAACTTGAAAGGCTGGTTAACGTGATAATGTAAAGAAATCTGCAATACCATTAACTTCATTTTTTATCAAAAAGGTTTACTTTTTTGAAGAATGACCCATTCAAACCTTTTATACTCGAGATGTGTTACAAGTGTCTGCTAGCTTCTGGGTTATTCCCTAAATAACTTGAGGACAGGGAAAATTCACAGCAACATATCACTTGGGAAAAACAAGGCATTGTTTAAAAGACTAACAGCATGATTGCAAAACAATAAACTACCAATCACCCACTCAAAAAACCATGGCTCATGACATATGGGTTGATTCCAACATTATGCTGTTGAGACATGTTTTTTCTTAAAGTAAATCTCCCACCTTGTAATTATAATTGACTTGCAAAACATGGACAATTCCATTGCATGTACATGGAAGGGTGAGGGTAATGAGAAAATATTAAATCAATTAAAAGTGCATTTCATGATTCCAGCACCTTCTGTTTTATTCATTGTTCAATGAATAACTTTTAAGTTGATCCTGTCCTTGTGGTTTTGTGTTATGAGCAAATGCTTGTTTTCCACAGTCCCATAGGCCACCATGCTATAATTTCTGTCCATTTACAGATAGAAAATACAAAATTGTGAATTTCTTACAGATGCAACCAAATCTGCACATAAGATTAGGTACACATGGATTACTAATGTTAACAGTTAAGATGATATAAAAATCGCAACTTTTTTTAGGTAAGTTGGGGGTACACGAAATGCCCCTTTAAAGTGCATTTCGTGATTGTAGCACATTAATTTTGTTTATGATTCACTAGATATCCTCAAAGAAGGTTTCTAAATTTCAGTTGATAGTGATGTTGCAATGTGATGTTATGAGCGAATTATTTGAATTGCACTGCCCCACAGACCACTGTGTTATAATTTCTGGTCGTTTACGGACAGAAAATACAAAATTACAAATTTCTTTTAGAGTAGATCGAATCTGCACGTAGAATAGGCACACATACTGTACATGTACTTGGGCCAATGATTCAGATGATAAAAAATCTCAATTTCTATGAGGTAAATAAGGGGGACAAGGCTGTGGATCACAAAATGCCCCCTTAGTATTGCAATGATATATTTATTCCAAGTTTTCCAACAAAGCCATCAAGTAAATGAAATATCCTCATCACTTGTTCTGGGCTCCTTTTTATGCACATAATAGAATATTAACATCAGCGGCATCACATATTGAATTTTTTTTAATTTAATATAAAAAGTATATGTAAATATACCGTTCTGATGCTAATCCGATGGAAAGCAAGATTGAAAACCTTTCGCCCTAACACCTATGATGATATCTGTCACTCCTCTGCCAGCCCAGTCTTGGTGGCTCAGTTGGTTAGAGCGCCGTGCTAGTAAATGCGGAGGTCGCCGGTTCGGGTCCAGGCAAGCGCACATGGTTTTTTTTTGGGTTTTTTCAACACCTGTGTACGCTGGCTATCTCCAGGGAATGATTAATAAATACCCGGCATCAGATACTGTTGTACTTTACCAAACACGTTTTTGGGAGAAATCGCGATTGGAAATCTACCGGAATATTTCATGCCTATACCAAGGAAGTAAGCATAAAAGAAACTTTTCCTTTTACTATTTTGAAGAAAACATTATGAAGTTTAATATATTATTCACATCTTTTATAACTAAAATATAAAACTGCAATTCCATTACCTCTGCTGTCCATTTAAAAGTGAGCTCTTTGATTGGTTAGTTTACTGTCCATTATTCTGCAACTGTTACCCTTTTAGTAAGAAATTGCAATTTTTTTAGTAATAAATTTTCCTTTTATTTGGCTAATAGAATAGAAATAATGAGTGCGACGCCCATGTTGGGTAGACGTTTCATATAGAAGTCCCATGGATGCAAATGAGGTATTGCCAATCATTCCGTCAAGCGCTACTGCACAACGTCATACAGCACATGACGGAAAATCAAAATTTTTTTTTAATACCTCCTTTTGCCATCAATGGGACTTCTCATATGAAACGTCTAACCCACAGTTGATGCCGAAATGTGTCCTTGACAGTAAACAAACAGTTAATATGGGTATCGGCTTTGCATTGGCCCTTATTATGTTTTACTGGCTTTCAGACATATATCTGGCCTAATGCAGGCGGTCAATTTGAAGCGTGGACCGACCCTCCTCACGTCATCACCTTTCTTCACCTGGCCCAATCATTTATCACCGTCAGGATTTCACACTACCTTCACTTGCTTTGACAAAAAAACAAGTCACGGCATCACTATATCTGATGTGTTTAGTCCAGGATTCACCTTTGTTTATTTCCAATGGTGACGGCCTGAACTTTTGTCAATTTTGGAAGATCTGAAGCTTCACCATCGTTTCACCATACTGAAAATTACATAGTTCAAGCTTCACTAATGTTTCATCATACTTGCCATTGCATAGTTTAAGCTTCCCCACTGTGTCACTTCTAAATTCGTTTTATGTATTTCAAGCTTCGTTTTTCACAATTCTAACTTCACAAATCGTTATTATACAAGACCATGAATACAAATTTATGATCAAATCCTGAATGCCACACTTCTTACAAAACAAAACAAGTCCAATCAGGTTTCAAGACTTGCAGCAACATTGTTATTTCATTTTGTTTTAATCCAATGTTCCTTCCGATACATGTTCGTGGTTATAACAATAAAAAAACAAAGATTATCAATGAGATACAAAACTGTTTAACTACAACTCTTGTTTACTCTTGTAACTGCTTTAAACACACTATCGATGTCGTTAAACGGTTCCTGGTCCAGACAAGTCCAGGTTTGCATTGTTAGCATTGACATTGGGTGGTTTATAAATAAATGTACACTAAAAATGATCACGTTGCATTTTGATATAATTTGTAGTATTGTGTAACATCCGTGTTTATAAGTGATGTAATTTTATCAAAATGCATGCAATACTCTAACATTGAGTTTTGTAAACCAAGTATTCTGATGGAAGAAGAAGGGAGGGATAGATCCACCCAAAGACCCAATATTGAAGGTCTTTGGATCCACATGAGAAGGGAAGTGAAATGACTGTGGGTGGGTACATGATAACGCTCGACCAAAAAACAATCTGTTTATTAGAGACAAACTTTAAAGAAAATCAAAATATCATATAAAACAAAGATAATTTGGGTGGTGTTTTCATATCTCGTGCATAAGGACAATACCCATGGATTTACAATTTATGTTGTGTAAAAATTTCATTGGTAGTACTTCTTTTACTACATGTTAACTCCTTACAATGTAAAAATGCTTTGGGCGTGGTTTACAAAGCTTTTATGGATTTTTTGGGGTCAAATTACAGGTGAATCCAATTCCAAGAGTGAAAAAATACATCTAAAGGAGTTTGTGCGTTTGCATGTGCGTGTGGGTGCGAAGCGTGTGGCGGGGAGTGTGTGTAAACTATGGATATATGTGTGTATGTGTGTGTGTCTGTTTGATTTCCAAGAGACAGAGTGGAAAAATTACATCCAAAGATTTTTGGAGTTGCATTGTGTGGGTGGGTGGGAGTGGAGGCGAGCCATGTATGTTGTATGTAGTATATGTATGTGTGTTGTGTATGTGTGTGTAGGTGATATATGTGGGTATGTATAGATTGTGTATGTGCAAGATGCACACATCACGACTTACTGGGTAGTTGCAATGGATGTTATCTTTCTTTCTTGGAAATTTATTCTCCATAGGCTTGAAGTCTGTACTAAACAAAAACATGCTTCACAACAATGCTGAATAATATTTGTTTACATTTAGGAATATTGCACAAGCATTATAAATAATATTTTTATTGGAAAGGGTTTCAAGTGTAAGGGTGGACAGTATCGCCATTCACGGTAATATCGCAATTTACATACTTGGGTAATCTACCGGGGTAATCGGATGTCCGGAAGTTAAAATAAAAATTTACTTTTATTTGCTGTTAAACTATTCGCCTGAAAAAAAACGTATCTATGATTAATTCCTTGGTTCTTAAAAATGATGAGCTAATGATCAAATTTAACTTGGATGTTGCGGAAACGTAGAGTTATTCCTACGAGGGGCCTACTATAAAGGTTGTGTGATTCAATTGATTCAATTAGGCTTTTTCCGAAGCCGTTTATTTTTCCCGAAGCCTTTTATTGGTCAGGGTTGTTGCCCAAAGTTGATTCCAGTAATTCTTCGTTCAAATACCATCTTCTCTGTTTGAAACCCACATCACACACACAAACACACCACACACACCAACCCTTTGACCTGAATGTTAGCCGGAGAAAATGGAAAAATCATTAAATGCTGTCAAAAACTTCCCATATTCATAATATTGAAAGCTAACCACAACCAATCGGATCAATAAGAAGGGGTATCAAGGATCAATCGGCCAAACACGAACGACCCCCCCACCAACCCACCCCCCACCACCCTCCGACCCATGCTAAACAGCCAACACCACCACCAGCCCACCACAACACCGTAGAGAGCCCAACAGACCCAGCACCCCCAAATACACCACAACACTACAACAGACCTACAAAACCACCAAGACCCCATGAGCAAATGACAGTTTTTCCATCCAAAGCTCCAGTTTCCACACAAGCTCAGGTTCAAGATCAGTGACGATTTTAACGCAATTTAATAACACCAAGTGTACGCAAGATTAAGTTAAAAAACCAAAAAAAAATACCTTAAAATATAAGAAGAATAAATAATAATCCATAAATTTTTAGTAAGGACGTTAAATCTGGAAGACAAAGTATAGTGAGAAAATAGAAGCTCAAAAGGCACGTGGATGGAACCCTTAACGAGCGAAGTGGGAAACACGTCGACTATGACGGTTCATTACGCCATGTGGTTGGGTTTACGTTCTTTCAAACAGAAAAAAAGAACAAATTCCCAAAGAACACCCCCAAGAAAGTCGGGAGTTTGTAAAACATGGCCAAACCCGGTGGAAAATACTTTCATGGTCTCTAATTGCAACGAATCTTTGATGATAGGAAGATAGGTTATCCATTTTCACCAGCAACACTTCAAATAGACTATCTTTATTCATGTCAATATTGTTTGTTTTATGTATTTTTCACTCGGGTGGTATCTTTGCTTTTCCTTTGCTTTGTGTTTCGCAGCCGACTAAGGCGGTGTGGTGGAAGGGATGGTCCTTAGTTACTTTAACATTATAAACGGTAATTTTATTAATTCTTGCTTTGAGGACGAGGCATTTTGTTATTTACTTTTCATCTTATCTGATGTAGGGGCCTACACCCTATCAGTTCATACAGATTGTTTAATTTATAGGTCATTGATTAAATATGGACGTCGTTTTCATTTCCTTGGAAATAAAAATGCGAAAGTCCATGAACGTTACAGCCCCAATTGTTCGTTTTCCGGCAATCGCTGATCGGAAAGTCAATTATTTATCACATCGATTTGTTTGGAAGTAAAGTTGTACCAAAACAGTGAGGGTAGAATAAAGCTAAACGTTGATCAGTACATGAGCTCGCTTACTCCCAAAGATTCTCTTTACCTCTTTCAATACAACCACATTTAAGGTGTAACACTTCAAACCTGGTTGGCAGAGTTGGTAAGGGGATACCCCCGGGCGTCGCAAACAATGATTGATTTTGATAACAATAACTACACCAAATTTGTCTTATAGTAGATTCAACCCCATAGTGGCACAGAGGACAAGTTTTGGACACCGTCGATTAGTTGGGAGAGGGAGGCAGGGTAACGTAAACGAAAAATATGTGGCCGATCACCTGTTTTATACAAGAACTAAGATAAATCGGGCCTTTACTGTTGGCATAATTTTTACCAAAGAGTGCAAAGACTTGGGTTCCTTCTAGCCAAAACACGGGGCGCTCAAAAGCTTCACATAAACTCGCCTGTTACATTTGGAATACCACTGAAGCACATACGTATTAATTAGAATGCTCTGGAGAGTTAATGTAGGCTGACTGTTAAATGCGCTTTTTGGATGAATGCTTTCATGAAGATAAGAATTGTTTTTTCTCTGCTATCGGACCGATGTTTAATAGATGTTGAGTGGAATTTAATTTCAACCCAATGCACATGCCCATCATCAATGCAATTACCTTCTGAAAAAGTACTAGAGGTGGCACCGAATGGGTTGAATCTACTATAGTTCATAAGTACAGTGCTGCCGACTCTCTGTGTCGGTGATCCGCGGACGGCGGTGATTCTTCATGGTGTTGTGAGGATTTCGACATGTTTTCGACGGGACGACGGTAAATGGATTCGACGTCTTATCACCAGGAATCACAAATCACACGTCAAAGCTTCCCCACTTTCAAAACTTATAGGTAAAGCTCACCAAAGAAAAATATAAAAGAACGCCAGGGACTTCACTATATGCAGGAAATATATTGACCGGAAGATTCGACGGTCGAGTCGGCGTCGATTATTTGGACGACCCCGTGAGGAGGGAGGGTCCCGCTTAAAATTGAAGCATGCATAAATAGAAAATCTTTAAGACATAATTAACTACAAATTTAGTCTGGGTATGTTGAAACAAAACTCAAATTGACCAAATTCATGCAAATTACATAATTCTTTTTCATGCTGTAAAATCGATAACAAGGTGAAAAACTTTCAATGGCGGAATCCAGGGGATTTGAAAATGTTCAAAATACCCGCTATTACCGTGGGGCTTCTGAAAGGCGTTTGTGGGGTATCTGTCCAAAAATAGCTCACAAGGGCTGATTTTGCAAAAAAGAATTGGCAGAATTACCGAGAGGCGCGCGCCCCCTCCCTGGATCCGAGCCTTTTGCCTGGTTGTTGTTAGGAATGCTACTGTAGCATAGTAAAGCACTACCATACACGTGATCTGCTAATCAGAAAATCGAAAAAATCTCAAAAATCATATTTTCTGCATGTACTGTAAACAAGGTATAGGTATCCCTAACATACCTAAGTGATACGACCAAAAGCAGTCTATTTAAGGCCACAATCGGATATTTTAGTCATTACTGTCCGTCCGACACTTACTACAACACGTAATTGAAGGCGATTCATATATTTGAATATGCTGTTTTTTTGTTTTCTATCATTTTTTTTTTCAGTTGGAAAAAAATAACTTAGAGAATTCTACAGACTTATCCTCACTTTTAAGTTAATACTGGATTAATTTAAAATACTGGACAAATTATTGCCTAAGGTAAGAAACTCCTAGAGGGGATAGTTCTTATTAGTTCGAATGCTTAACTTCGGAGATAAGGGTAAAGACGTCAAACACCAAGGTATTATGTGCCCTATGGACGTACTTTGTCCCCAGAAACATGGTCACTATGCATGCAGATGGTACAGAAATATTCCTTATTTTGACACAATTAAAGCTCAGAACAACTTCTTTCAAATTTTACCAAAATTGGGAGCAATTATGATTTTGACCCCTGTACAAAAATGACCCTTTTCTACCATTTTAGTCATTCTTTTACCATATAACTCCCCAAAGCTTGGACAATATGGATACATTTAAATATGATTGGAGCATTTTAAAAATTTAAACCCTGTGTAACTTAAATTGGCCCCTATTGAAAAAGTGACACCACATTGAGAGTACTAACTACCTAGCATTGATGTAGAGGGTGCATACTAACTACCAAAGGTGTCAAACCCTTTCTGTAGTGAGGGGTAAACGATGATATTTGACCTGGGTCCCAGCTCCTCCTCTAGTATGATGCGGGCATATTTTTCTGTCATATGTAGTGGTTTCATATAGATTACACAATAGATTTCTTACCTTTTATTCGGCTACAGAAATGTCTCAAAAGTGAAAACAAAAGGTGATATGCTTATATAAAGCATAGGCTGAATTTACTGTATGCTGCAATAGGAAATTTCAATGCCTCAATTTCTGTACCAAAGAAATAATTTTCAGCTTAATGCTTTGAGATGGGGATAATTTTTATAGAATGTTTTACATCCATGCAAAAATGAGAATTTTCACATTTTTGGGACAACCATAGGTAAAATCTCTCATTGCACCTTTAATGAATTACAGAAGAAATCACTCATATGGAAACAATTTTAACATTTCACAATCTACTGGGAGATTGCAACATGCATGTTTGTTGTTTGTTGTTGTTGTTGTTGTTCTGTTGTTCTTTGAACTATTGACAATCATGAATCAGACTATTCAAAATACTGGGACTTTTCTGATGTTCTTGCACAACAGTTGAACTACAGAAGTGTTATGCAAATTCTTTTATTTTTCCAATGTTACAGCCAATAGAAAAGGCTAATTAAATGAAGTTCCCCATTTCATAAATAACTTCTTTGCATGGAGACTAATTAGTTCTTGTGGTATAGACGGATAATGCACACACCCTTCAGTAACTGTAAAACTTAATGAACTCTGCCAAAAGCAGCAGCAAGCAAATTGACTTGTCCTGTCTGTTTTGAGCTATTTGTTGAACCTTGCAATTCCAAGGATCTGCCAGAATGTGGGCATGTGTGCTGTGAATTATGCCTCGAACAGCTCTTTGACAAAAACAAATTGAAGTAGTTACTGAAAGTCCTGAATGTGACAAAGCCATAGAGCTTCACCAGGTGTTGCTAAACTTCAAAACCATTTTTTGATTGCGTAACCGGTCTTCTACTCATCCCGGAGAGTAAATTTAAGATGGCTGAAGCAATCTGCAATGAGCATGACGATGCAAAGATGGAATATTTTTGCTCACCATGCAAGAGTTTGGCATGTCAAACTTGTCTTCTGCTGAACCATCAAGGAACGAACCACGACTGCAGAAAAATAGAAGAGAAATACAGAGAACAGAGAAAAGAGAGAAATGACATTGTGAACCAAACCGGTTCAAGAATTGAAACCTGTAGGGAAGCAATTAAAGATCTTGAAAAGCTCCGCAACACATTTGAAGATTCTGTAAACCACAAGGAAAAGAAAGTTGACATGCAGGCAGATGAGCTTGTAGCAAATATACATGAACAAAGGAAGCTTATCAAGGATTGCCTTCAACAAGCCAGAAAAGATGGTCTTGCCCTGATAAGCAAGCAATTGCTAGACCTTAAACAACAGGTAGAAGTGGCAACGGATGTCATAAACTCCACCAATCAATATGCTGAAAGCACATCACAACAAGACTATGTTCAAGAACATGAAACGATTGTAGAGAGAATTCAAGCTATCAATACAGAGACAGAGATGAAAACTTTACCGACACCCAAAGCACCATGCTTTCTTGAGTATGTTCCAGAACCAGGTCTGGGTCTAAAAAGGCTTGGTAGAGTTGTACAACTTGTGCAACAGTTTGGGGGATTCTGGCCAATCCAAGACATTGATTGTTCTCCAGATGGTTTGCTTGTTGCATGTGGTTTTTTGGCTGATAAAGTGACTATATCACAAAGAGATGGGCTTGTACAAGGAAAAACTTTCAAAGAACCTTAATGGGAAATTACATGAGAAGCCAAAAGGTGTTTGCTTTTGCTCATCTGGCCATATATTGGTAGCAAGAAGTAACAGAATTGATAAGTTTACTGACAACGGTGAATTTGTTAAGTCAATCGACACAATACAGGAATCCGCAAACCGGTAAAACATCACAATGAATGTATTCTGTGTAACTGCAACAAAAGACAGGAACATTATTCTTGCAGGTGATTTTTGGAGATGTATTATTACAGAACATGACCCCTCAGGAAATATAACAAATATAATAAGATCACCAATCAAACCATACTGTATTACTCATGTAAAAGATAGGGAGGTTGCAGTGAGCAATAAGAGAAAGGGCGTGGTTGTGCTGGATATGGATTCAGGTGAAGAAAAGCTACGCATCAATATCCGAAAAGTCAACGGAATATGTTATGATGACAAAACAGATAGTCTGCTCATTACCAGAAGTAAGGAACTTGAAGTTGAAAGTTCTGCAAGGTTATACAAAACAGGTGTAATATTGAGCAATACTCTCTAAATACAGGTAAGCTTGAGGCGTGCCTTGTACAAGGATTACAAAACCCAGGAAAGATAGCTTTTACAGCAGACGGCATGCTTGCTGTAACTGATTCTCTCTATACCATTAAAATGTATAAAATAATATGCTAGAAAGTGTTAATATTATTTAACAATACTGATCAGTTACCATGATTTGACCCCTGCTTCTTTTGATTCTTTGATTCAACATAGCAAATTGCAGAGTAGGCTTTTGCACCAATCTGCAATATGACTTCTTTTTCACTTCCATGTCTTTGGAATAAAATCCCATTTGATTTGCATGTTGTCAATAATCTTTTAACTTTAAAGCAGGCTGTAAATCACACTTTTTAAGTTTGCTAAATTAAAGGAGAACCTGTACTAAGAATATCTTATACAATATACGCTAATAATTATAGTAGGGTTATAAACGGGAATCCCATTCTAGAAGTTTGGGGAAGAAGGTTTGAAGATGTTTTCTATAGTTTGAAGGGTGCTGAATCAGAATTTTTGGGTCCAACCTCTGGGGAATGTGGGGAACTTTGTAAAATAAGGGGGTAAAATTAGTACAGGGGTAAATTTGAAATCAAGTCAAATTGTGTTTAACTGTATCGATATTTTATTAATCTTTCCCTGGAGATGGCCAGCGCACGATAGGGAAAGATTAATAATAATATATATACATCCTTGTCTACCTGGAGAAGTAGTTTAAATTTTCAAAACAAATATAAATTGTATATGTTAAATATACAGTTCTAATGCTATCCGCTAGGAAAGCGAAGGACACCTTTTGAACCTAACACCTTTAGATGATATCTATCGCTCCTCTACCATCCCTGCTTGATAGCTCAGTCGGTAAGAGTGTCGTGCATGTAATACGAAGGTCGCCGGAAAAAAAAAAAAAAAAAAAACCTTTGCTACTTCATTAGCTACCGTGACCATGTTGACTCAATTAGTATTATATACTGGTCAAATTGGTTACTAAAAAGGGGTACGTATCCCCAATGTGGGTAAAATTAGGGTTAGTTAAACTTAAACCCAACGTTTTAATGTTTAGTCAACATTTGGTATATAATCGTATATGTTAGATATACAGTTCTAATGCTATCCGCTAGGAAAGCGAAGGACACCTTTCGAACCTAACACCTATAGATGATATCTATCGCTCTTCTACCGACCCAGCTTGATAGCTCAGTCGGTTAGAGCGTCGTGCATGTAATACGAAGGTCGCCGGTTCGAATCCAGCCAAGCGCACAAGGATTTTCTTTTTCAACACTGGCCATCTCCAGGGAAAGATTAATAAAATATATATACATCCTTGTCTACCTGGAGAACTAAGTAGTTTAAATTTCAACACATAACGGAGTGGTTTCATGGAAAAACTTAATTATACTAACCATTAAAATGAATTAAAACATATCATATCGCATATACACTAGTGCAAATTGTGATATTTGCTATGGAAGACACAGTAGCGTCATACTCCTTCACACATGCTGATTCATAATATGTATTTCCAATGGCATGTATAACGCAGATGTGCCGGCCGTATCGCATAACACGTTATACACTAAAGTCAAGGACAGAATAAGGCAACCAATTCCGCGTCTGACGTAATTTGACGGTGCAGAACAAATGTCGGCCCTGAATTATAATTTGTAAACAGTTAAAGGTTATTAAAACATAAAGTTTACTTATGTGAATTATTGTGTCTTCATTATTGTGTCTGTGAGTCGAAAACCCGACTCAAATAGGGCATGTTTGACATTTTAAATCAAATTTTGTTCGAACAAGCCCCGCCCATACTACACATTCAAACCAATCACAGTCCGCGCCGCACTGATTGACAACCTTGACATACGCGCAATTGGTCGCCTAATTCTGTCCCCGACTTTAGCAGGAATTTTAAACAGCACATGGTCATTCTAGATGGTTTAATTCTTTGCTATGGTTAATATAATTCCATTTTTTGATGAAACCACTCGGTATGTGGTCAATAATTATTTTACAGAGTACATTATATAATATATTCATTGTGTAAGTTCTCCTTTAAATGTTGCTTGAAATAATGTAGTGTTTTTGTAAATAATTCATTATGTTCATTTTTGGAAACCATTTTGAAAGACAGGGTTATCATTGATTGATTTCTTGACTGTGCATACGTTTTGCTTTTGCATTGTCAATTTTGAATGCATTATATATTTATTAAATATCGTCGCCCACATCACATACTGTCTTATCTGACGAAATTCCGTTTTCGAGAAAATCGCCATTGAAATTCTACCGGGAGATTTCATGTTTGTACTATGGAATTAAACATTACAATTTACTTTTTAATTTTGCATTATGAAGAAAACATTCTGAAGTTTAAATTTTAACCTTGCTGAGTTTGAAAGTGCAATGGTATTCCTGATATAAAGCTACAAAGTCATAAGTCTGTATGTGAAATGCAAAAAAGTCGTATTTTCACATACGACGCTAATTTCACCGTTATATTTCAATGCGTTCAGATAGATCTCTATGAGAAACACGTCATGTTCACGCACGAGGCAGATACGGCGCACATAGATCTGTATGTGAAAAGCGTAAACAGCTTGTTTTACGAACAGCATTAATTATAAGCCTATTGAAATTACGTGTAAATGAAACATACGACAGTATGTGAAATCGCGATATGCAGTTTTGAGCTTATTGATAAAAATTCTTAATTAATATCTCACTAATTAGGTCACTTTCAAGATTGTAACTTTGTGCATGTGACCATAACATTATAAGTACATATGCAAAATATCTCAAAAAAGTAAAAAATGTCAGATAAGACAGTATGTGATGTGAGCGACGATATGTTTCTGTATTTTGCACGTAATTCAAATAAATATTACTGATCAGTCAGTAATTTTCAAAGAATATTTTACCAAATAGTCCAAGTAGAATCCATACCCTTGAATATGACCTTGCACGAGCCTGCACAAAATGTTTTGACAGTTTCTAAGCAATATTAAAGGTCCATCGATCGATCGCTAATAGCCTCGTCCCCAAGGACCCCAGATTTTACCTATGTGGTCAAAATTTGGGTATCAGAAGCAAGCTGCTATTTTTCTCATATACCCTGTGAAATCTTATGGTTAAAGGATCTTTGGTTTGGATGTTATGAGGGAAAGTATGCCCCAATATCGACCAATATTAATTTTACAAAGTACTTAATGGGGATTACAAAATCACATTTTAGCTCTCACTTAAAAATGGGTTGAAATATTGGTGCGAAACCTTACAAATTGTGTTTTGGGGTGAAGGCCAATCTATCAAGAGGAAAATTTATAGACTTTAAAGTCATGTCATCTCCCTTTAACCTGCTGATTACAGATCTTGATGATGCCACTTGCCATCCTTGAGCATTTTGAGATAGGGAAGGGGGTCAAATTTGTAAATGCTTCATACATGGTTAAAAGTTCAGCTGATCCTAAGGATAATAGTTTGCTATATATGGGACACTTACTTTTAACACGCCTGGGCTTAAAATCGTTCAAGGTCATCCTGGGGTAAAATTTTTTTAAATGCACAGATTCTTCTCAAAATATGCTCAAATTCTTCATGTTGTTGGATATTATTGTCAAATAAATGTTATGCATTTTGTTTGACATTTAGTGTATAATTATGGGGGAAATATTGATAGGGCCCACAGGATCTTTTGGCGATCAGCACTCGAGCCTCTGCTAAATACCTTTGAGCCGACTAACATAAAGCAAATGTATATTTCCTGTTGTAGCATGCCCATTTGACACAAATTTGAAACAAATCGGATCATTATAATACCCCCCCTTGCCACAACAAGTCTGGTGAATTTTGTTTCAGGTCAATCACCGATTAGTCAGCTATAGTAGTGCTCCAATTGGCTGATCGTTTAACAATGTGCAGTTCATTCATCAAGGTTCAAGGCAGGGCCTAAAGTATACTTACTAAAATGCAATACTACAGCATAAATACCCTTTGAAAGAATTTCTTGCAATGTTTTCTGCCCGCGGTCAATGTTTTTTGTCTCAAGATCTTGAGATTTTTTTCAACCTATCACCAACAAGACCGTATTAAACTCCTCCAGACTTGTTGGATGAGTATTCACAGTATACATGCCTGTTGGGCCATCCAACAAGTACTCAAACTAGATGACTTTGAACAGTTTTTGGCCTGTAGTGCATATGCAAGAGGTTGTAGATATAGCAAACTATAATTTTCTTAATTCGTAGGACCATATGAACATGTCTTTACACCTTTTAGCCCTCCCTATCTCAAAATTGCTCAATGATGCCAAAGTTGCATCATCAAAATTTGGAATCAGCAGTTCAATTTTGCCTAGAAACCATCAAAACATTTTTGCAGACTCTTGTGTAAGGTCGTATGTGCCTACTGCAGGACTACAAAGAAATAATATCAATGATGTATGCCTCGTCAAAAGATTCCTGTTATCTGATTGGATAAAAGTGTAGGCTTAACTCAACTATGCACTCATATTTCATGGAAATAAGAAAACTTGAGACAATGCCCAGGCCAGCCCCAGGCCAGCCCCAGCTCAGGCCACTGTTTTAGCTTTGTCCCGGGCATA
>JAMKCH010016977.1:0-42323 GCA_023653785.1 Ophioderma brevispina
GCACTGGTGAAATTTTTGAAGTATGACTTGAGCCAAAAAATATAAAATCTCAGACAGGCATAGTTGCGTAGGGCTCCATAACTTTTTTTATCCGCGGCATAAATAAAATCTTTACCTGTCACGGTGAACGGACAGACCTAAAACTTTAATGAAGTTACTCTTTTGACATTTCGACACTGTAAAAAATTAAGTTGTTAGGTTTGTAACAGTATTACACACCTAGACGCGTTGTACGAAAACAACAAAATAAAACTACCAACTTTTTGGTCAAAAGTTCTATTTTCTGGACCAACTGCTCCTATAAATCACTAAAACGACATTGAAATTCGCTTGTTTCCAATTTTAAATCAGAGCAATGTGACGTTCTAAGTGAATGCCATAACGCGTTTACAACACTTTATACTAGGTTTAGTTATAAAAATAAACACGTTTTGGGTTTATTTTGAACACTCTAGTGTTAAGCTTCTAAATGCCTGGTGTTATGTTGTTTAACTTCTAACAGCATTGGTGGTATTCTTCCTAAACGGCTGCAAATGTGTGTGTTTTCAAAGCGTTAAGGCGTTCATGTTAACAAGTCCATTGCTCTGTTAAAAATGGAAAAAACGTGCTGAATTCAATGCTTTTAGCGATTTATAGGAGCAGTGGTCTACGAAAATACCCCCCCTTTGACAAAATAGTGGGTTTATTTTTTCGTTTGTTGTTTCGTTAAACGCGTCTAGGTGTTTTTTAAAAACTGTTGACAAAAACCTAAACACTTCATTTTACATGTAGAGGTTTGGGTTTGGTGTAAGGTTGGATGGTTTTCATTGTGTTAGAGTTATTATTCTGGTGGACATAACAAGTCTCCATTGAGAAGCTCAGCTGCAGCGCCGCCACCACCCAACCACTACCCACCACCACATAGCCTGACACACACACCACCAACCACCACACCCACCACACCCCACACCCACCCACACCACCACCCACACCCACACCCACCCACCCCCACCACCCCGCCCACCCCACCCCCACACCACCCACCCACACCCACCACACCACCCCACCCACCCCACCACCACCCCCCCACAAACCACACACACCCCACCCAACACCACAACACCCCCACACCCACACACAGCCCACACACACACTAAAGAAGGTCCTAGCTTATTAGGTTCCAGTATAGAACTTCGGGTGCGAATAAGGGACAACAAATGTTCTTAAGTGGCCACATTTTTATAAGAGTGTATGAGGTTTTGTTTTTATATGAAATAGTAGATTCAAAGGGTTATGTTGGGTTTTTCATGTGATGGGTACTAGCATAGGCATATGTATGGTATGGTATGCAGAGTAGCACAAGGGTAAAATTTAAAGGGACAATCATTTGAGAAAAGAAACCCATGAGGATTCACACAAGCGATAGTTTGTACTATACAGTCTATAGTCTTGGACTTACAGTTAAAAACAAAACAGCAAAACACTAAATGAAAGGTCAATTTCGAGTGTACAGGGATCAAATTTAAAGTTGCCCGATTTGGATTTTAAAATGTGCAAATAATTAATGGAGCTCAGCGGATATAAAATAAGGACTCGTTTTGACTTGGGGCAAAGACGGCACATGTTGGAATCAGAAGAAAGTTACATTTTCTCATTACCCCCCGTTAAAATTTTAGGCCCAGGAAAGATTTCCCGTTTTAATGTTATGAACAAAAGGTCACAATTGTAGTCGACCACATTATTATAAACACATCATATGGGCCAATAGTACAATATTTGCTATCTCTATCCAAAACGACTGGACAGATATACTAACAAAACGGTAATCAGGCAGTGGCGTAGACAGCTTTTTTCAGGGGGCAAGGGGGGGGGAACATATATTTTCAGGGGGTCAAGATATATTAAATTTGTTTAGTATGGACTAGGTACATACCTATTTTTCAGGGGGGGCAAGGGGGGGGCACAAAGATTCCCCACGGGGGGGGGGGGGCAGAAGACTTTACCCTGCCCCCCCCCCCCCTCTGGCTCCGCCACTGGTAAGCAGGCGTGTGACAAATCATCGTTTACCATGAAAGTGTAGACTGGACTATATATTGGGGAGAGCAACATGTATAATGTATATGTAAATCCTGCACAAACTGGTTTGAAAACAAGTTGAGGTACACTCTTGTCAAAAAAATAGGCCCAGTGTCTCTTGTAATGAGGGTTTTATTTTTTTTCTGCAAAGAATCAAAGGGATTTCAACGGTTCTTTAGCCAACGGTTCTTAATAGAACCGTGATATAAGAAATATTTTTGTAGACAGATAGATTTATAGCGAAGAAAACTATTAAGAACCGAAATTGTTAACATACCTGTTCATTTTCTTAACTAAGTTGACAAAATTATGAGCACGCAAAAATGAAGGTCTAAATCTGAGTTATTTATAAAATTTTGGAATATATGAATTTTAGGGTTATTCATAAGGCACACTAAGCTAAAGAGGGTTCTAAGTAGTTGATTTCTGAAACTATTGAGTATATGACAAGAGACGAGAAAACGGGTTGTTTAGATGTATACAGTCGCACAATTACTGTAAAGTGAATCCTTAGGATTACCATAACTATAATCGTAATTATAAGAGAAGAATGTTTAGCAAAATTGAACAAATTGAAGTGCCATGTAGGGCCTATAGCTGTTTAAATAACATACCTAAGAATTCAAAATAACAGATACAAGCCGATTCTCGTTATACATGTGATATAAGTGCGATGGCGAATTAACAATGATGATTATATCATATAAGTACCAAAAATCAAATATTGACTAACCTGCAGCAACAAGTGTTGACAAAATTACAATTTTGATGATCATGATGGAGCTGAACTATAAACAACAGAAACTAAAATGGTTCATCATTACTAATTTAGTGTGCCATGCTGTCCCAGCACCGCCATTACCAAGGGGTCACACAGACACTGATTACGGCATGGTTATTGTTAGTTTTATCACATAATTTATCAAATCATTTCATATCTGTATTGTTATGGTTCAAAGTTCTATGCACAATCTTTCATCTGACTTTTTAAACCCAAATTGATCAAATAAAACACGATGTTTCTCCTTCTACTTCTTTAAAGGCTGATTGTTTTCTCGAGTTACAAATGATACGATATTCGTAAAAGACAGATAAATCGCACTTGACTAATAATAATTAGCCTTTTTAATTTATCATTATATTTTTCAAAGCCCGAGGATTTATTCTAACAGAAGCTTAATTTTGATAGCACTGGAATGTACATTAATTATGTTTTTGTACATAACAATTTCACATTTTGGCTAACATAATCCCCTGACAACCATCACACCCTTGCCATTGCATACTTTATTTAACATCAATGTACTGTATGCAGTCTCGCCATCCAGTGTGAGAGCGCGTCGTCTATTTTGTATTCAAATTGTGGCGTAAATTTGTTTTTGGACATTGGAGGGAGAGAGTGTTGACGG
Source organism: Ophioderma brevispina (assembly GCA_023653785.1). Lineage (NCBI taxonomy): Eukaryota > Metazoa > Echinodermata > Ophiuroidea > Amphilepidida > Ophiodermatidae > Ophioderma > Ophioderma brevispina. The sequence goes on from JAMKCH010016977.1 coordinate 3,465, forward strand.
AAATTTATGATGAAACGGTTCTGCCTGACTTACGTAAAAACTTATACTTGCCACCTAAAATCATTTTAGTGGGTCTTAATACAATTGGTGTTAGATAGTCAATGCTTGGTTGGCTAATTACACCACATTCATGTTTATTATTTTTAAACCTGCCGGATTCCAAATGACACTACTTGAATTAACACTCTCCTCTCCCTGGTATCATAACGACGCCCATCCCTCTGTGTTAAATAACCTTTTTAATTTGTACATGTTATATTTTAGTAGAAAATGCTTGATTTTGTTATTTGTTGCTTCTATTTGATTGCTGCCTCTTACAAAATCATAAACAGAACACCAACGTGCATAATTAAAATTATGCAGCCCCACCGTGGGGTGTTAACTCCTAATTTCAACACCAGACACTAACACCACAGCTTGACACCACGACTTGGTGTAAAATTTCACACCACCCCCCCCATCCCAGTTTTTGCATGCAGGGTATGATAAATTGATAAGGAGTATAGGATTACTTAAAAGAGTTTTATATCTATCTTGACTGATTCCCTGCGAATTCGCTGATAAACTTCGGAAGTACAAAAACATCCTTACAGAAGTCTTTGTCTCCCTCTCCGAAAAAACAACAGCAAAATAGAAGGCCTAAAATTAAAAGATTTGAGCTGCTATATTGTACTAGGTAGTATCTAGTCCCATGTACAGATGTCATTGAGAACCTAATAGCAACCTTGTTTTAGTAGATATATGTTTTTCAAATCACAACCGTTTCTAGACCAGTTTTTTATGCTGATTCTGAATCCGATGGATGCCAGAGGAGCGACCCTTGGGGGGAATCATTTTTGTAAAAAAAAACGCAAAAAATCAAATGGCAACCAAAACAAAAAAGTCTTCAATTGGTCGAAATTCCTTGAAAAAGATGACAATGCATACTATGGTCCATATCGTCCTGCTAGCTTTTTTTGAGCCAGTGGGGCAAGTCCCTGCCCTCCCTCCCTCCCCCCTCCCTCCCTCCTCCCTCCCCCCTCCCTCCCTTAACCCGCCCTCCCTCCCTCCGCCCTCCCTCCCTTCCCTCCCCTTTCCTCCCTCCCTCCCCCCTCCCTCCCTCCCTCCCTCCCTCCCTCCCTCCACTCCCGCCCTCCCTCCCTCCCTCCCTCCCTCCCTCCCGTCCCTCCCTCCCTCCCTCCCTTCCCCTCCCTCCCTCCCTTCCCTCCCTCCCCCCTCCCTCCCGCCACCCTCCCTCTCCTCCCTCCCTCCCTCCCTCCCTCCCTGCCCTCAAATCCTCCCTCCCTCCCTCCCTCCCTCCATCCCCTCGCCTCCCTCCCCCCTCCCTCCCTCCCTCCCATCCCCGTCCCTCCCTCTCCTCCCTCCCTCCCTCCCTCGCCTCCCTCCCCCCTCCTCCCTCCCTGGTCCCGTTAGGGGTAATTTTCACTGAAATTTGTCCCGTTAGGGGTCACGTTCAGAACCCCCTGGAACGAGCATGGGTACCCAGCAAACCTTGAGAACTCCCCCCCCGGGAAATACTTTAAGGGATTTTTAGTGTTTGGACCTGGTAGCATATTGGCTTTTTAAAAATGCACTAGAACAAAATTTTGCACACCCTGCCAAAATTATTGCGCCCAATAGGTCCAATGAACTAATCTATAGAAAAAGTCTGTATTTCATTTCCATCCTTCATGCTTGTGTGCCTAAACTTCCACCTGACTAACGGTTAGGCTTGCAGAACTAGTGATTTTCAATTGCAGTGAATGTTCTAAGTTTCATTCTTCCTACATAGTGAAAGACCCAAAGAAGACATGGAAAAAGCAGGTGGATTAGGCGTTATGAGGGGTTGTATGGGATGAGGATGAATTCAACCCGGGGGGGGTGGTTCTCAAAGGTTTTGTTGGGTACCCATACTCGTTCCAGGGGTTCTGAAAGTGACCCGAACGGGACCAATTTCAGTGAAAAGTATAACCCTAACGGGACCGTATTCAGTTAAATATACCCGGTTTCGTGAAATAATACCCCTAACGGACCATTTGCGGTTAAAATTATACCACCTAGCGGGGATCTGCTTTCAATACGTGTAATAAAAGAAATACCTTTAAAGAACCAATATATGAATAAAATAACAACTTTGTGTCCTACTACTGTAGAAAATTTACACAGCTGCAGGGTTATTTTAACTGACATGTTAAGTTAATTTTCCCTGTTTTTCAATGAGCCCGTCACAATCTTAACCGAATTTGATACCCTACGGGACTAGAACTTATTATTGGTGAATTTGATACCCTTAGCGTAGTCCCGATGCCGGCTAGTCCCATCTTTTTTTGAACGAGCAGGTACCCGAACCAAAACCCAAGAACCAACACCCCCCCCCCCCGGGTGAATTGCACGAATTGGGGCAGTGCGTACCGGACCGGGGGAGGGGTGGGGGAGTTTCCCCCACTAGCGCAAAAGCTAGCAGGAAACGATATGGCCCCTAGTATCATTTTCAAGTCCCTCTTTTTCAGGAAATTTCGACCAATTGCAGCCTAATATTTTGGTCAAATTAAAGAACATGCGTCTAAGACGACTATTCTCTCGAATGCGGTAACTTTTTCGCGCAACTATGCACACATGCCACATGTAGTCCTCGCTAGCGGGAATACTTGGTAAATTGCCCCGGCTGCTCTGGACTGAATCTGGGTTGACTGCCGCGGTATTTCACTTCGGAATGATTGACCGTGCGAAGTGATAAGACGATTGCTGTGAGTGTGACTGAGTCAATCTGGGCAATATCGTGGTATACGACCGCCCACTTTTTTTTCCGCCAAAACATTCACACAAAAGGATAGGCTTTATTCCGTTGTAATGATAGACGTATTCAATATGAACTCACTCACTCATGTATTGTAGTACTGGAATAGCGTCTACTTGTCCACCAACCATGGCTGGTATTGAATACGGTCTATTGGCGGGATAAGAGTTGGTCATGAAACACGATAATGCCTGGCCACCCCCCCTACCCCCCTGTCCCCCTTTACCTGTGACAACACCGGTTACACAACTGGATTTAAACGTTGATTTACTTGCTACTATAGCTAACCTATGAATTCGAAAACCCTGCACTGAATGAGACCACGGGTTTATTTTGGTAGGATTCCGAATTCAGAAAAAAATGGGGTCAAAGGATCACCTCCACGGAAACACCCCCCCTAGTACAAGTGTATTTTGTGTTGCACCAGTGTTTTTGTGTGTGTGTGTCAAGTATGTTTTGTGTGCACAAGTGTTGTTGTGTGTACAAGTGTATTTTGTGTACAAGTTATTTTGTGTGTTTTGATGTGTACAAGTCAAGTGCATTTTGTGTTTAGGCCTACAAAAAATACACTTTCAGAACCCCTGGAACGAGCATGGGTACCCAACAAACCTTTGAGACCCCCCCCCCGGGAAATACTTAAGGGATTTTTAGTGAATTTGGACATGGTAGCATATTGGATTTTTAAAAATGCCACTATAACAAATTTTGCACACCCTCCAAAAATTATTGCCCAATAGGTCCTAATGAACTAAAATCTATAGAAAAAGTCTGTATTGCATTTCCATCCTTCAGGCTGTGTGCCTAAACTTCCACCTGACTAACGGTGAGGCTTGCAGAACTAGTGATTTTCAATTGCAGTGAATGTAGCTAAGTTTCATTCTTCCTACATAGTGAAAGACCAAAGAAGACATGGAAAAAGCAGGTGGAGGAGGAGAGTAGGAGGGTTGTATGGGATGAGGATGAATGCACCCGGGGGGGGGGGTTCTCAAAGGTTTGTTGGGTACCCATGCTCGTTCCAGGGGTTCTGAAAGTGACCCCTAACGAAAAAAAAAAAAAAAAAAAAAAAAAAAAAAAAAAAAAAAAAAAAAAAAAAAAAAAAAAAAAAAAAAAAAAAAAAAAAAAAAAAAAAAAAAAAAAACCAGTATTCAGTTAAAATATACCCGTTTTCGGTGAAAATATACCCCTAACGGGACCAATTTGCGGTAAAATTATACCCCTAGCGGGATCTGCTTTCAATACGTAAATAAAAAAATATACCTTTTAAAGAACCAATATATGATTAAAATAACACTTGTAGGCCTACTACTGTAAGAAAATTTACACACTGCAGGGTTATTTTACTGACATGTTAAAGTTAATTTTCCCATGTTTTTCAATGAGCCAGTCACAATCTTATACCTGAATTTGATACCCCTAGCGGGACTAGAACTTAATTATTGTGAATTTGATACCCTTAGCGGTAGTCCCGCATTTGCGGCTAGTCCCTCTTTTTTTGGAACGAGCATGGGTACCCGACCAAAACCCAAGAACCCCCCCCCCCCGGGTGAATGCACTGAATTGGGCAGTGGCGTACCGACCGGGGGAGGGGGAGGGGAGTTTCCCCCACTAGCTCAAAAAAGCTAGCAGGACGATATGGACCATAGTATGCATTTTCATCCCTCTTTTTCAGGGAATTTCGACCAATTGCAGCCTATATTTGGGCAAAATTAAAGAAAATGCGGCTAAGACGAATATTCGTCTCAGAATGCGGTAACTTTTTCGCGCACTATGCACACATGCCACATGTAGTCAAGTTGGGAGCAAATCACCAGGACGACTCAGATTTTTCCCGCTAGCGGGACTACTTGGGGAATTTTGCCCCGTCTGCTCTGGACTGAGTCTGGGTTGACTGCCTCGGTATTTCACGTACTGGAATGATTGACCGGGCGAAGTGGATAAGAGAGATTGCTGTGAGTGTGACTGAGGTCAATCTGGGCAATATCGTGGTATACGACCCACTTTTTTTTCCGCCAAAACATTCACGTACAAAAGGATAGGCTTTATTCCGTTGTAATGTATAGACCGTATTCAATATGACGTCAGCCATCAGACATGTTGGTGGACAAGATGCATACATTCCAGGACTACAATACATTAAGCTGTCAATCGATCCATGTTTAGCGATTGCACAGGGATCATTGACAGGTGAATGTATTGTAGTACTGGAATGCGTCTATCTTGTCCACCAACATGGCTGGCTATTGAATACGGTCTATTGGCGGGAGAAGAGTGGGTCGTGAAACACGATAATGCCTGGCCACCCCGGGCCCCGTTCAATGTGACAAAACCGGGTGACAAAACTGGATTTAAAACTTTGGATTTACTACTACTATACTACTTATGAATTCGAAAACCCTGCACGGAATGAACCACGGGTTATTTTGTTAGGATTCCGAATTCAGAAAAAAATGGGGCAGAAGGATCACCTCACGGAAACACCCCGATACAAGTGTATTTTGTGTGCACAAGTGTATTTTGTGTGTGTGTGTACAAGTATGTTTTGTGTGCACAAGTGTGTTTTGTGTGTACAAGTGTATTTTGTGTACAAGTGTATTTTGTGTGTTTGTGTGTACAAGTCAAGTGCATTTTGTGTGTAGGCCTACAAAAAGTACAAGTGTATAAAACACAAAGTATTTGTAAAGCATCATGGTAAAATATAATTATAGATATGATTATAGAGGGCCTCCTCTCCTTATCCAGCGATGTCCTTGTGTCGATTCAAGTGATTTTATCTGTGATTTGGATCTATATTTTTGGCAACACTATGTGACACCATCTTCTGCATTATATAGCACTTTTCAAAGGTTTGTTTATTTGTTTTCCAAAATTAGAAGCTTATCAGTATTACATGAGCATCCCGCACTGCTACATAGTAGTTCATGCACCTTGGCTGGCTTGTGTGTGACTGTGAGCTTGTGAGAAAGTAACTTGATTTCTTACGTAGCAACTGCTTATTGCTTAACATATAATCTAATTGGTGTGCACATGATATTTTTATGTAGTTTATTGTTTCATATGGGGGTTGGGGCCTCAACTTTTTAGGTGGAGATGTACAACCCTGAATTCCAAACTTGGGGACTTGTGAACTGATTTTCTCTCTCAAGGTAGGGCTTTAACCCTCGTCCAACCAAGGGTTTTTGTACTACGTTCACGACCAAGGGGAGGGGGGGGATGGTTACCAACCCCCTCGAGAATTCGTTATAAAGCACCCGAGCTATGCTTTTATACCAAATGGATAGGTATGGTCCTCCTCTTTCCATTGTACCAAATAAGTAACCAAACATGATCTAGTATGGCGTCACAATGAACGTTCACAATTCCGCGAGTCGGCAAAATTGGCATTTTCCACGAAAATAGGCGAAAATCCGATTTGCGCTAAAAAACGTAGGAATCCCCTCGGATTTATGCGGTTTTCAGCTCTAAATGATGGCAAAAATGACTAGTGTTACCTTAAACATAGAGTTTTAGAGCCTACTGTGCATAATATTGTCAAAAAATGCACACATAAAATATCCTGGGGTGGCAAACACCCCCCATACCCTTCGACTTGACGGCATACCCTAACCCGGTGAAGGTGCTACCTTCAACATTTGTTTTCGCTAAAATGACCGGAAAGGATGAGAGAACGATACTATTAGAAGTTTTTTTTTTCGAAAGTTTTTTGGCATTTAGGCACCCGGTGCGAAGTTCACTAGGGGGTGGGGTGGTAGGTAACCCCCCCCCCCCTTGGTTGGACGAGGGTTACGAATAGAATTTCCAGAAATTGGCAGGCTTGGAACTGTAATTGGCCTAAAATGTAGTTATGATTGCTAAAAATTGTCCCAAAAAGGACCCTTAAGAACTAAGTTCACGTCTAGGACATTAGAACTGCTGATGGAGAGGTGGCAAATTGGCCGGGTCTTGGCTGATTAACATACCGTTCCTTTTTTCCTATGTCAGTGCCCCCCAGGATTCATATCTCAGATTTTGCTCTATTCTGTTTCATTTATATTTAGTATGACATGAATATTATACTTGAAGCTCATTGGTTTTGGGTTTAACAGGTCAATTAATATATTCGTTTGCATGGTAGGAAGTTCCTAATAAGTAATTATGGTCGATTTTCATGAAAACGGTTGTGCATTTCCAGAAATTTGTGTCTTTTGTTTGTTAAGAAGTATTTTTTCAATAAATGCTTTATTGGAAAAAACGGTAATAATTTTGATAGGGGCCGTTGAGCTGCGTTTGGGCATAGTTGCAATCTTTCCGTTTTCTTGTTTAGATGAGAATTTGCCCAATAAACATAGATAAAATAGGAGAAAATTGGATGTCCGAAACGCAAACATCAGATAATTAAAAAAATTACTTAGCAGCTTGAATCTTCCGAATATCAATGTTCCTTGTTGTGATGTGCAACATGTGTTTGTATAGAATAGAATTATGTATGTATGGTGTTTTTACTTGTATTCTCACTTGTTTTTAATATTTGGACAAAAAAACTAAAGTCCCGTGAAAACTTTGTTAACGTTATCCTTAACAAAAGGCAGTTCCTAAGTTTGTAAAACATTACTAAGATATTGATTGTGCATCCTTATTTCAAGGTAATGATAATGGCGTGCAGTTGGAAATTTAGCCCGGGGGGGGGGTGTGGGGGCACTTGTATTCAAAGGTGGATATGATGCGTGAACATGGACTTTCAAAATTGCACCCTAAACACGTATTTTCACCCGACTAAAAAACAAGCTAAAAAACATACCCTAAAACAAGTATTTTTATCTGGTTATGATACCCTCAACAAGTCCGCAGTTGCATTGAATCGTAAATATACCATTTATTTTCTTCTTTGCTTTACTTCCCAAGTTCCGCTTACATATTTGGATAATTTTATCCCTGCTAATGAAGATAAGATGACACTTTCAGGTTTAGGAAAAAAAAAACCATACCCTTTTTTCCATATTTTTGTGTTTTTGGGATCACCCCAAACGATGTACGCGCGTACATCGCCTGCTGGAAAAAAGACACCCTTTTTACGCGTTTTCTTGTTCACGCTTACTATCCACTTTGACTACAAGTGCCCCCCGGGAAAATAGTGTTTTGCAAGTCACAACTGGATATTAAAGTCTAAGAAATGGTGAACTTTGTAAAAAAAATATGACCTTTTTAAGGAGTGTATTACGTGATCCCCATTTCTCAGGAAACCAACAAGCATTTAAATATTGATCAAGGGGCATGATACACTTTTCCGACTCCACAAAAATTATGTAACACTTGCAACGAAAATCTGAGTAATGGGAGATGTGAAAAATGGTCAAACATGTTGACTACGTAGTGTGTATTACGTGATCGTATTAAGTTGAATACGTTTTTTAGTTACATCATCAAATATAATTTGGCCATAGGATGATATGGTGTCATTTAAATGTATCTTTAGAATAACTTAGTAAAAGGTATATCATCCATACAGGGTGAGTCAAAAAAAAAACCTTGACCCTGATCTGGGTCGCCATTTTGATTTTTAATAGTATAGAGAGTCTAACTATTGGTAGCATTGAAAGCTGGTTCATTATCTTTAATTTACTGCAAAGATACCATTCACATCGTTAGGTATAGAAGAGCTCAGGCGTTTGATCAAGTAGTAGTTTTTGCTTGTCACGGATTCCACATTGAAATGAATGGCGTTCAGCGAAGTAATGCGTGTCCAGACGAAAATCAGGCTATTTATTCACTGCAGATTCTTGATTCGAAAGACTGTAGCTCGGTCTATACTTAAACGATTGGAATGATCTGCAGCAAATTAATGATAATTGAAAAAACTTTCCGCAGCACAAAATGTTAACGAATTTATTTTAAAAATGCAAAATGGCGAACACAATCAGGGTCAAATTTTTTTGACTCACCGTATTTGGGTATATAAAGTCTAATTTTCGCGCAGAATTACAATAATCATGGTGGATAACGTAATAAACTAAAAAATTTTAAAAAGTTCAAACAGTTGATTTCTCCGGCGAACTTAAATTCGTACAAATAAAAATTGTTTCCACAACCTCTTGATAATGATCAGTTGGTATTGTTGATTTAAAAAATTACAACTTAAAAAAAAAAAAACCCTATTCTTTTGCTGCTACAAAAGTTGTGTGCATACTGAAAGAAAACGTAAAAGTTTGTGGCAATATATTTTTCTCGAATAGGTATGAATACTGTAAACGTTAAAACATAAAATTACAATTTGATGAAATTTTTGTTGGGTGGTATTACTCCAAAATGCACAGTTTTTCATGAAAATCGACCATATCCCGTATTACGTTATGATTACACCAAGTATTTAGACCCCTACTTTGCATAAATTAAAATCTTATGTGTGTAACAATGACGTAAATATGATCTTGTGATTCTGCGGCAAGAGTGGAAGAGGACCGCTCTGCCAAGCCCCTCTGAGAAGTACATCCAACATGGCCCTTTTGTAAGCTGTTTTTGTAACACACAGCTGTTTCATGGTTTTGTGGTTGTGCAAAACCCTGATAGAGTAATTTATTCATATGTTCTTCATTGTTCAAATAAATGAGGAAGATTCCCCGTCCCCGTTGTTTTAGAGAAATGCTGGCTTACTGCAGGAAGTCTTTCAAAGAGGTTAGTTAATTTCCCCAGTTCTACAGTACCGTGCAGTGGTCAGGCATACTGCAGAATTAAAATAATGACAAGACCAGGCTGTCATGTCAGAGGCATTGCACAGTAGTATGGGGGGCCAAAAGTGCCTCTGACATGACCGCGGTTAGGATGCCTTGATGGGGCATGGGACAGTGGTCACAATGTAGTATCGTTGTGTTGATTTGTTACTTGTTAGGCCTTAGATAACAGAGACAGCCTAGACTAGGCCAGAGGGAGAGTGGCAGAGAGGCGGTGTCTAGGCAGGCTACTGCAAACCGTTTAATTTATTGGAAAAGCCGTAAAGTCAAGTGCTTGGCCCATGACATGATCTAACTTGACTGTGCATGCAGATTTAGATCTGATCTACTTAAAGCAATATTGATTATTAGCACATTGTTTGACGAGCGCCCCCCAATTTTCGAAAATTTGATATTTTTGCAAAGTTAAGTTGGTAATTGTATAGGAAACTAAACCTGCGCACGCAGGAATGCTAAAAAATGCGTATTTATCACCCAATTTGTTTAATTATATTGGGATCCCAGTGTGGACGAATGGCAGAGATGGAAATGCTACCATTTATGTAGTCATGATGAAATAGTGCCACTCGAGAAATAACTCTCAACTGACTTGCCCGACGAACTATTAACACAACTAATGGATGAGCGTAGACACGTACATGGCGCTAATCTCGGCTATCACATGGGAAGGCGTTCCAGCAGCCGTGCAATATTATCGGGATCCCCCGATAATGTAATTATTCTATTACAAAATTCACTTCGTTTGGAAACATAGAACATTTTCGAGCTTGAACCATCACAGTATAGGTTACTAGCCAGGTACCAATGCAACAGTGTAAAAATCTCCAAATTTTGAAAAATTTGGGGGCCGCCCTTCAAAAACCAAGGTGCTAATAGTGCTTAAATAGGCTGTCCTGCAAGATTCAGGTAGACTAAATGATAAATTCGTATCCCCTGTTTGTTCTACGCAATACCGAAAAATACCTATGGTGGGGTGCCGGGATCACATGCGGCCGAGGCTACGGCACCCAACCATGGTATTTTTAGGTTGCTTGAACAAGCAGGGGATAACTAATAATGGGTACTGGGATTATTACTTTATATTTACATCTAAATCAAAGTGTTAATTAAGAGTTAAACACACCAAAATAGCAACCCAAAATTTGTCTTATCATGGACATGGATGGTGCAGGATGCTAGTTGGGACACTGACAGTTCTATATCCTAACTGTGTATATAACCTGTATGGATTGGTTACTGTTTTGACACTCGCACAACGGCCTTTTGAAAAGTTTGGTCAGTATTCTTTTTAAACGTAAAGGGGCCATTACCCGATACCTAAAACATCAACCCCTTCAACACCAGCAAACCAGAATAAACTGAGATTTTGATCCCTTGGAAAGCTTAAATTTTCTGATCTCACATGACCCCCCCCCCCCAAAATAATTTGACTGACTTCTTTTGTTCGAGTGTGATACATATAATTGCTTACGGGGATTTAACCTGGAAACTAGTTTGTACGGTATCGACTGGGTTATTGTAATACTAATACACACAATTAATACACTCACATGAGTGGTTATGTTTGATTCTAAAATGAAATTGTGGGAATAAAGTATGTTGGAGAGACCCTCTTTGTGGAAACGATCAAGGAAAATAGGTGGGCACGTTTTGTTATGTGTAGTGCCTGTGTGAACGTAAATTTTTACTTTTGATACAAACAAACAAGGGGCCAGGACCGTAACCAGGATTTTAGGGGAGGGGCATTTTAAAAAGGAGAATTTTTCCAATTTGCCCCTCACTAAAGGGGGGGGCTTAATGGGCAAAGTGGCCCTTTTTACAAACTTTAATTAATCTTATTTTTGCCAAATAAGATAAACCATAATTTTACTCATCCCATTGCAAAATCGAGTATCTTGCCTTTTTTAGGCCATTGGTTAGGGGGGTTTTGCGGGCGGAGGAGACCAGCAATATGACAAAATCCGTGTAATGATGACTGACTCTGTGCCGTTATGAAAGTTGTTGCCATTGCCGATCATTTACGTCCTGACCAATTTCAAAGAAACACCTTATAGCCACTCTGAAACGCTTTCAGCTGGTCGGGGCCGCTGGCGGTGATAGCGGCAAGAAAACGGATTACGGACATAATCGTTTTAGCTTATAAAACAATACAAGAAAAGCCTCTTCAAATGTTACAATTACAAACGTCAAGTACAAAGCACCCACTTTGAATTTTAGGAACAGAGATGTTCTAATTATAGTTCGATTGGCCATTCTAATGGTGTTCAGTGGGGAGTCATAGGTGCATTTTTTTTCAACACGGTCAAGGCTGGTCCGATTCGGTCCCAAACCAGTTCGGCCATGCGAATTCGCGACTCAATATCAATTCGGCCCCACGGTAATTCGGCCCCACGGTAATTCGGCCCCACGGTAATTCGGTCCCAATAGGAAAACGCGTGTTAAACCATAACGTGCGTGTAACCCAACTTAAAACCTGACCTGAAAACACTATCCCGAATACTCGATATACTAATAAGATAGTTAGATTGTGAGATATGTAAAAAAACCATTCATTTAGTATCATATAGTAGACCACCATGGAAATAAAAACTTAGCTCCGTCAATTGGAAATTTTAGGAGGGTTTTAGTCATTTACCAGTCGTTTGCAAAATTATAATTAAACGTATCGATGCTAAACTTAAATATTTTAAGCATGGACATCATAAATAAAAAAAACAATGTCATTTGATAATCAATTAAGCATTAATTCATGATTACCTTATGCACGTGCCTTATGGGAAAGGGAACGAGCAGTATACGTATGAATTTTGTGCGAAATGCAAAAACAGAATTATATTTGTCATGCATTTGTGAACAATATGTAAATTATTACAAGTTAGAATAGTATTTATTGGAGTTTTGTTTACACTTTAACCGCAGTGGTACCCGCGGAAGCGGTCTAATCCATATAATAGGGGAAAGCAAAACATGACAACAAGAATTAATTGAGATTGAAACAATAACTTACATCTTTGGTTGGAATGATGTCCGTATTTATTGTGGATTACAGACAACATTATAGGAACCATTTACGATCTACCCACAATGTACTGTGATTTCAGGTTGCTTAGTTCCCTATATGATTACAATAGTATTACTGTGAAAAGGCCTGCGGATTCAACGAGCTCGCATTTAAGCTAGAAAATTTGTATTGTAACCCGTATTGAATACGACTGAAACATCAAGGATGATGAATAAAATCGATGAATTTGAAGCCAGGTAAATTCATTAAGCCATCTTTGACCACTGCCACTCTCAAGCACATTTCCTCGCTTGGAGAGGAATCGCAATAGGGGGCCTATTACGTTGGTTTGATAAAAACAAAAACAAGGGGAAAAAAAAAACGACTAAGATTATTCAGTGTACACAGAAGTGCAGAAAGAAAGGAGAAGGGCACCGATATCACAAAATGACCAAAAAAATCAGATTAAAGGCCGAACTCAGAGATTTCCTGACGAGGGGGCGACCTCACGTTCCAAAAAAATCGGTGGTTTTTGCTGTACATAATGCTGGTCCATTTACTAAATCACTGTGTGAATTGCTAAGCTAATCAAATGCCGTCATTATAGAAAATCAAAACTTTGTTAGTAAAAATTCAGGATCCGGAATATTTGTTACACAGTATCCTATGGGAAGTACTACTACACATAAAGGTTTACTGCATCAAAACGCAAAATCCAGTTAATCACAAACTTGCGAATTGGCATTTAGGTTAGTACCTTTATTTCTAGTTGGGACTATTTTTTTATTATGACACAAAAAAATTATATTTCGAAATCTCTGAGTCAGATTTAATAATTGCACGTGTATGTTTCATTGGGTCCGCAGTGGCATGGGGCCATTGACGGATATGAGGCCGAATTGGTGAATATTTTACTGAACGAAATGTACGTGTTTTCCATTGGGACCGAATGGGCATGGGACCGAATTGAAGTGGGACGAATGACACCATCGAAGACAGAATTGACGAGTCCGAATGGCAACGGAACGAACGGACTGGGACCAACAAAAGTTTAAACGGCTTCATATTGCCCGTAAGTATTTGAAGGTTTTTTTAAACAATATCTGACTATCACGTGAAGGATTTGAAAGAAGGTAATTTCAAATCTTTTCCGCGTATCGATACCAAATGCTTTATTTGGAAAGATTAGCTATTCTGCCACAGGCTCGAATTCGGCACCGTAACGAAATAAACCGCATGTAAAGGTGAAAAATTTAAGTGGGGCAGAAATAAATCAGCCCCAGGAACCTTAACTAGTCAATGGCAAACCTTTTCTGCAGGAGATCTGATTTATGTAATTGTGTTTGGATGGTTTTTGATCGCATTTGATTTTTTTTGAACAGACCATGTTTTCAATTAGAAGACCATGAGATGCCGCTTTTCTTGACAGTTGCATTTCTTGAAAGATTGGGACCAAATTTGAAACAATAACTTATCTAGTCCAATTGGCAAACCTCCTGTTCTGCAGTAGATCTGATTTAGGTAATTTGTGGCTTTGGTTTTTGATAGCAATTTTTTGATCAAAAAAACCCCAATGTATGCAAAAAGGTAAACAAACCAAACTCGAAGTAAAAATGATATAAGAATGTTAGCATTTCTGTGAAACTTTGTTCGAACCCATAGATGCCTGTAGGCCTATGATTTTATGGGTAGACTTGACTCGGCGACCATGCCAGTCGCGGTGATTGCACAAAGCACATGGCAGAAGTGATAAATGTGGTAGGAAATAGAAACGATCTGGAATTGGGTTTGCCATGAATATAAATACTCAGAAAGTTAACACGGTTGTTTACCAGGCCAGGGACTCAGACTAGGCAAAAAAAAAATTATATTGGCCGTAAATGACTGGCCTAAAATGAGGCCCGACCCTACATTTTTTAACAACAAAAACACAAAGCGCATTCACAACTGGAAGTACAGATTCATGAGTAGCTGCCATCTCAGCTATGTAGAGCTGTCAATTGTTACTTTGAGTTCTGTTGGGCAACACTAGTGACACTTATTACCATGTGGAAAATTAAGTGTAGCAGAGAGTGTCACGTTAGTTTCAAGGACACCAAAAACAGGAGAAAGATTTAACGTGTTGCATTTTAACATTAAAAATGATCTTAAGACATAAAAGTAACAAAAAATTCAAAAATCAGTCACGTGCAAAGTGCCCCTTTTGATGTGAACCCATCACAGATACATTTTTCAATAAACGACAGCCTTATATTACTGCTACGCGGTCTTGTGGGGGCTTTTTGAAATTGGGGGCATCCGCCCCTCACCCCCCTGGTTTACAGGCTGCCGGAGGGAGGATCAAAAAGGTTTAAGTATTTGCTTCTCTAGACTCTAAGAATAACAAATCACGAATCGCTTCTAATCCTGAAAAATCACATGTGCAACTTGGCCAATATTAAACTGTCACACAAACTCCATTGGGATGATGTCTGTTGTGCGTTGGTCTCTGCGCTCAAACACATCCCATGTGGGGATGACTGCAGGGAACTTTGGACCAGTCACAGATGGCTTTACTGGTCACAACGATGTTCAAAGAGGAACCACTTCATCTGTGTCGAACCAGCTTTTGACAGGGGTGTGAAAAGGTGGGGACAGTATTATTTTCAGGGGGGGGGAAGGGGAAAGCATATATTAAAATTTGTCAGTATGGCCTATGTAAATACTAATTTTTCAAGGGGCAAGGGGGGGCAGCTGGCCCCCACTGCTACCCCGTGGGATGCCATGCACTCATGTGGATGTAACAGCGTGCAAATTCCTTTGAAAAATTTTTTATAGCAGTTAGTTTTTGACAAATTATCACAAATGGGATTCTTTATAATTGGCATTTAAAAAATGCTATACAAAGCCAAAATAGTGGTAGCCGTTACTTCAAAATGGGTAGCATTTTGATACGCTAAAAAAAGGGAATTTGCACACCTGATGGTTACGGAGGGGGGTTTTACTATAGTTTTGTGATCAGAGGGTTCCAGGACCATTTTTAATGGAGGGTGTTGCAGGCAAAACTGTTTATTTGCCAGAAGTTGGAAAGATTCCCCCTTTTTTTTACGTTGGTTCCAAAATCGTAGAGGATCCAGAGACAACGTATATATACAAGTTACTAATTTAGAATACCATTAACAAATCACAGGCATATACCGCATATTGGCAATCGAGAGTATTTTTCTGATAAAATTAAATTTATTTTATTCAAATATTTGATCTACATCTTTTTTTACATTACCGTAATACAGATTTTGCAGACCACTCAACATGCATCTTTGCCAATGAAGGCAAATTTTCCTGACAGACTTCTGTAATGGCAGTTCACACCCCCACAATCCACCAGGAACGGCCATTTGTGATGCACAGTGGCATATTGAGGCAAACTAGAGCATGTGAGAAAAATTTAAAAATTATCCCAGTGACATGCTCCAGTAATTCTATCCGGGACAAAATGGCATTAACATTCTGAAGTATGCAAACATTCGCCAAATTTATATGTTAATCCAAATTTAGGCAAAGTGTATGTTGAAAGTACCTCCAAATATGGATGGAAATCAAATATTATTTCCAATTTCATAGTGCATTTATCAAAGGCAAGGACGAAACCTGCCTTCTGCCCCCATAGATGTCACCTGAAACTTAAAAAATGCCAGCCTCTAACATGTTTTCAAAAAGTACACATGATAAAATGGATACCCAGTGTTTCATATTATTGAAAATTTTATCAATATCTAATTTATGATAGCCTTTGCCAGGTCCAAATCTAATCATATCTATCAGTAAGATTAAAATATTAAAAACTTGTAGCTAATTAGAGTTCAACCACACGCATGTTTTTTTATTGGTATAATCATGGTACTGATCTGTTGACTTTCAAAGTTCCGCCCACTTGGTTAGTCCGTCATCACCTCGTTGTTCTGACATCTGTCCAAGTAGGCGGTCAGACTGTGAGTGTTGGAGTACAAAATCTTGTGATTTTAGCCAACTTTTGAGGGGAATACTGATTGTAAATTAATAAACAAAAATGGTGACAAGGTTATACTGCTGTTCGCTGCAATTCAGTGCTTTTGGTAGTCATTTTTCTTATATAGTTATATTTTCCTAAGGCTAAAGACATCCAGGTAATTTGTAGGCTAACTTTAAAGTTTGCCGGAACTTTAATCAACAAATGTGTATACAGACTGTCCAAAAAAAACTATACAATCAAAGATTAATTTTTTGTCCAAAAAATTAAGTTCATCTCAACTGGAGTTTTACTGATTCTTTTTTAGGAGTGTTCCAGCTTTCATGAGATTTTTAGTTTGTGTAATTTGGGGGTCTGGTTCAGGAGTTATGGCTAATTATCTGAGACAGTTGAAAAACCTGTTGGGCCAGTTTTTGCTATCCTGATATCAAAGTTGCCATTGAAAATCACCTTCAAGACATTCTTTATTGAAAATTAAAATAAAAAGTAGGTATAAAGTGCTGCTTCTTGTGATATAACATAATTTATAACTTTATAATGTCGCAATTGCTAATAAATACACGTACACGTAGCATTGGGAAATTCAATTCCAAACAGTCTTGTTGTCTCAGCTTTACTCCCGGTTTCAGCAGAAGGTAGAACCATAGAACCAAGGTAGAGGGCATGTGTGGTCCGGTGGATTGAGCGTTCGTCCCGCAATCCAAAGGTCGTGGGTTCGAGTCCCACTGCGGCCAACGTGTTGTGCCCTTGAGTAAGGCACTTTACCTTAATTACTCCTCTCCACCCAGGTGTATAAATGGGTACCAGCATTATTCAATGCTGGGAAAGTAACAGACTCGCTGTGCGGGAGGAGTGGCGAACCCCCCGCAGCAAAAAGAATACGGAGGAGTCTGGCCCAAATGCCAAGGAAAGAGAGATGGGCACTCCGCGCACGAGCTTGCTCGGCACGAGACTTTACTTTACTTAGAACCATAAAAACGCCCTTGTTGAAAGTAAACAGACCTTTGAACACCAACCATCCTTTCCTTTATTGCTCTTTGTTGAACACTGCTTTTTTCATAATATTCCTCCCTGGCATCTTGGAGGCAGTGGGGAGTAGGGGAAGGGTAAATTGTCCCTCCACATTAGAGCGTTCCACACATTTGTCCCTCAACTGTTACATTAGTTTCAGCAGTCAAATTCTCCAAATTTCCATGAATTTCATGATTAATGCCCCCCTGATAGTGAGTCGATCATTTCACCCACAACATAATAATTTCTGGTGCTTTCACTGAAAAATAATATATTGATTAGTTCAATGCATGATAATACATTCACCCTGATCTGTACAATATTCTTTTGTTTGTAAAGGGTTTAATCCCACAATACTCACAATGATGTTACACACCTTATACCTTTAGTTTCTTGAACCTTCAGGTGAAACTTGCCCAAGTGGTATTTTATCCTTTGTGTTCAACTGACAATATCTCCGCTTAGGGTCCATCAAATTGGATGGAATAAAAGCGAGGATTTAGCTTAGGATCTTGTCTAACATATAAAGTCAAAATATCTGGCAAAAATGAACAGTTTATATATTTTATAATTTTTTAGTTTGATTGTATAGTTTTATTGGGACAGTCTGTATTCACATGAACTGCATAGACTCATACTCATTGATATTAAAACTACAAAGGTCACAGAACAGCGTGACACACAGGGTGCATGCCATATGGGAATCGACTCCGGCATGTGTTTTGTGTGTTAAACACCATTTCTGTCTTCTGTTGAATAAATGTCGCCAGAGTCATTGATTATAAAATTGTTCTGTTTACCCAAAAGGATGCTGATTTGGTCTTAATCATTTCAGGTGAGGGCTAATGTATGGGACCGTATTCATTATTGACGGAAGCCACCATGACATGTGTGGGGACAAGCTGATACCTTCCGGGGAATACAAATTTACAATTAAGGGTTTTTTGTTTTCCCCCAAAAATCGATCCTGTTTGCGATTTTTGCACACAGGGATCATTGCAAGAGACGGCCAAGGTGGTGTGTGTGGGTGTCCCCCTCCCGCGTGAAGCGCGGAACCCTTGCAATGTTGTATTTCCAAAGCACCATTTTCTGAACGTTGAGGGTCTCACCCATGCTAAGCGTGACATCATCTTACAGTTCTCCAGGGAGAACGGAGTGAATATCATCCTCCTCCAAGAAACTCACTGCGAATCTGAAGAGAAGCTGCAAATCGAAGGTTTTGACCTTGTTTGCTTCATTCCGCACGGCGGGCGTGGGATCGCTTCCTGTGTGGGGCGGGGCATACGGGTGAGGTCAGCCCTCCAGTCTTCAATGAATTCGCCGATCCAGTGGATAAAATTTGAGGCAGTGGGAACCCGCTTCGCCGGCGTCTATGGGCCACCACCAGCTGCCAGACCCGGCTTCGTCTAACATCAACGATGCATATTCTGACTTCTGCTCCATCAGGCCCTGAAATTCGTCGGAGTCTGCGAGAACCTATTCAGGTTCTCGCAAAAGGACCTTTGCGAGAACCTTGAGAACCTTCAAGTTCTCCGCTTTTAGGTTCTCATAGAAGGAGTTTGCGAGAAAAAAAAAAAAAAAAAAAAACCATGACATGTTGGTGGACAAGATGCATACCTTCCGGGACTACAATACATTAAGCTGTCAATCGATCCATGTTTAGCGATTGCACAGGGATCATTGCAAGAGACGGCCAAGGTGGTGGGTGTGGGTGTCCCCCTCCCGCGTGAAGCGCGGAACCCTTGCAATGTTGTATTTCCAAAGCACCATTTTCTCATGATAGAAACAAATATGAATTGTTAAGTGTTTCACTTTTTAATGATAGAGGTATGATAAACAGTTTTTAAAAAGTAAAATATAGCTGATGGTTTAATTTATTTTTTTTTGAAATAATAAATATAACTTGTTCATGGAGAGTTCTTAATGAAGCAGCCCGTGGTGGGTGCAGGACAGACGCCATGGAACCCTTGCAATGTCAAGTTCACTTTCCAAAACACATTTTCTCATGAATATTTGAATATTTGATAGAAACAATTTGAAATTGGTAAGTAGTCCACTTTTATAATTCATGACCAACCATTTTATAAAACAAACCTTAAAATTGTTTTTGTGTAATTTCTCAAACCAGAGCAGGCCCGTACGAATTTATTAACCATGCATAGCACAAAAAAATGAAAATTTTATAGGTTACAGAGTATTTTCTCAACATATAGGTATCTTTGTCGAAGAAGGGGGCGGGGACGGGCCCCCTGTATCTGCCAATGCTGTCTATCTCTCTATACCCCACTATCTCTCCACACTCTCTCTCTCTTTCTACACCCCCCTCTCTCCACTACCTCTCTCCCTCTTCCTGAATTTTGTCACAAACCGAAAGGATTGAAACTTTTATTGAAATATCAACAATAAAACAGCACAGAAACAACAAGTTAAAACAATCTGGTACCGGCAAACACTTGAAAAAGTAGCTCGACGCATCCGTCTCAGCTAATGCCTGAAATTTAAAATCCAAAACTGTCATCCACTACCCTGTGAGATCATTTTTGGTTTCCCTTTAGTATTTTTTAGGGGCGCCTACGGGCGCACCTATTAGCTTGGCTTTGGAAACTGTTCCGGCGGAAAAAAAAAAAAAAAAAAAAGTATTTCAATATATATCTATTTTTTATACTTATTTCAAACACTTTTGTACTAAAAAAGTTGCAATAAAACTTCGCAAATTCAATCTGATATTGTGTCTACCGTTTCTTTCTTACAAAAGTATTTCCAAACCACATAGAACAACCCAAACAAGACTCACTCCTTGGGGCGCCCCTTTCCTTTTTAAAGGAATTTTTTTTCTTCTTCCTTTCTTTTTTCTCCTTCTCCATTTTCCGGTGGAGATCCAGGGTGTGTGCCCCGAAAGTCCCAGAATACGCCACTGGGTCCTGGTATTTTTTTAAAATTTTTCACAAAATTTTCTTTGCGGCTCTCTAGGCCCCAGGGCCCAGGTCAATTACCACCGCCCCCGCCCCTTTGACCCCTCTCGGCGGTACTTGCAATGTGCATATTGAATCTTGTAAAATAGTTAAATATAAAAATTTGATGACTCTGTTTTCTTTCCAGGTCTAGCACAAGAGTGTGGTGGAAATTGGAAAAAGCATGACAACTACTGTTACCTAGCAACCTCAAATCAAAGATCATGGCATGAAGCCAGGAAAAGATGTCAGAAAGAACAAGCTGATCTTGTGGTCATAACCAATGCTGCCCAGAATGTGAGTCACTTTCAGTTTCGTAAATATGAGAAATGACACACTGCAAAAACTGGGGTGTTCAAATTTGAACACCAAGTCGTGTCAAGCTTGTCAGTGTTAGTTTCTGGTGTTGAAATTTTGCTGCACACTTGCAAATATGCATTTTGGTGATCCACCTATGAAATTTAAGAGGTAAGCATTTTTTATTAAATTAATTGAAAGGCCAGTATTTACGGCGGTCTGGTAAGTACGTTTCTGTTTCTAAAATTGAAAAAAAAAGTTGGCGCAGCATTTGAAAATTCTCAAGACTGGAATAATACCGAAAGGCATTGTGAGAAAAAGGGATGCGGCCCGTAGCAATTGCGTGTTAACTTTTCCGTGTTTGCGAGCACCGAAGTACCCGACAAAAACATTCAATTTTCTCGCTAGATTCTATAGGTTCAGACCCCAATTACGATACATGCCAAAACAAAACATAGCAACAGACCCTCTGATGCAAAAATTTCCATAGAACCCCTTCGTTTTCCGGAGATATTTGAGGTTTAGTTTCATTTGCATGCATTCGCTATGACGAAGTGATAACGTTAATCTCTCGCGCAGTACTAATTTAGATAATATCTTTTGAAGTCTGTGACACAGACTACACACCTTCCGGACCGCCGTAGCCAGTATTTTCACTGACAAAAATGCTATACGCTGGGAAAGTGATGAGCTTTTCCCGAACACTGCCCCTATTATGCTCCCTGTTAAGATGGTTTTGGTCCGGGGTTTTGGTGGACCCTTTACTTCCAGGGTCATGGTCTCAGTCAAAGGTACTTTAACTTCACAAACCAGATGATATAGATAAGTCAGACAATTTTAGAATGAAATCTCTAAAGGTGATTGCATAGTGTCATGCAGCTTGCACCGCTTGCAGGATCGAGCTACTATAGTCAAGCGGCGCTATCGTTTGGAACTACATCATGAGCGGCACCGCTCCAGAGTTGAATTCAAGTCAACTCAATGCGATTTGCCGCTTTGGGCAATGCGGCAGCCCAAGTGGCAGGGAGATCAATTTATTGGCTTGATGCTTTGCCGCTTGGGTCACCGCTAGCGATTCTGACATGATTGCGTAGTGACGTAAATTTCATCATCAGAGTGGCAAAACGGCAAGTGGCATGACACTATGCAATGACCTTTACATCTTGTAATGCTATGGTGTTCACCAGGTTATCACTGAAAGATTGGGTGGGGGGGTGATGCATATAAGGCTGTTAAGACCCCATTTTCATCATTGTGACCCAAAGACCACATATATTTGGAAAATTTTACCACTGTAACCCAAAGACCTCCTTTTTTTTAGAAATTTTGCAAATTTTCAACCAAAACCTTATTTTTTTCAAAATTTTGCAAATCTGTCACCAAAAAAGACCACTATTTTGGAGCAATTTGAATATCTATCAAAGAACCATATGTGAGTGTCCCAATTCCCCCTGGATTAGGTATTCTATCACTGGTAACAAATCCATTCATACCACAATCCAAAAACCCTTTTAAAGGTGGTGAATTGTTGCATTGAACACAATCAAGTGCTCTGGGAAGCCATTGTTTTTGCAAAATAACTTTGCACCTAACTTTTTTTTATTTGTTTATGTCGTCTGCAAGAATTGCAGAAAGCACATAGGATTACTATGTGTCGTAGTCTGTGTGTTGTGGGTATGGTCGCAGTCTGTTCGGTCAAAAAAGGTGGACCCTTAAATATTGCATGCCACATGAGTTCCGTAAGGGCTACGGTGATGTAACTGGGTGAAAAGGAGGGGGCGAGGTGGTGTGACATGTTGGTAACCTTATTTGACCTTGGTGACCTCATGAGCCCACCTTTGGCTCTATTCACAAACCCCAAAGGCACTCGCCACACCACCAGCGAACAAACTAAAATTGTTTCTAGATTTTCTCCAAAACATCGCTAATTTAAGGGGAATTCATGCTCACATTACATACTTCCGTTTTGCACTTGTCAACACTCCATAATGATAATCCTTATCTAATTCCACTTTTTGAAGAAGTCAAACCTAAATTTGTTATGAAATACCCCATAACAAATTATTAAAGACTGAATTCAAAGTAAACAATAGGAAATAGCCTCATCTAAACAAAAATCAGTAAAATATGAAGTTTATTAACATGCTATTATTATGATTGTAACCATTTTCTATTGAAATGTTACACCAAGTTCAGCATCAAATTTGAAAAAAAATACCTTCAGATCCTTTTTTTATGTACCAAACATCTGAATGATTACTTGTAGTTGATTCCCTTAATTTTGCAGTGATCTGAAGGATGGAATTTTTTTAAATTGGAAAATAAAAACAGTATACCAGGGCTTCGGCTCGGGTGTATGATGCAATGGGTGTATTGGTTGCTATGTTGTATGTACATACATAGCAACCGATGCAAGTGAGCGTAGTGTAATGCTGGTTTCATACTAGCTTGTCGTGCTGTCGCAGTGTCGCACGACAAGTAATTTGTAAAAAAAAAAAAAAAAAAAAAACCTAAATTTGTTATGAAATACCCCATAACAAATTATTAAAGACTGAATTCAAAGTAAACAATAGGAAATAGCCTCATCTAAACAAAAATCAGTAAAATATGAAGTTATTACATGCATTATTATGATTGCCCTAACCATTTCTATTGAAAAATGTGTACACCAAGTTCAGCCATCAAATTTGAATAAAAAATACCTCAGATCCTTTTTTTTATGCCTACCAAAACATCTGAAATTAATGGTCTTATTACTTGTAGTTGATTCCCTTAATTTTGCCAGTGATCTGAAGGATGGAAATTTTTAAATTGGAAAATAAAAAAAACAGTATACAGGGCTTCGGCTCGGGTGTATGATTGGCAAGGGTGTTTGTATTGGGTGCTATGTGTATGTACATAATAGCAACCGATGCAAGTGAGCGTAGTTAGTGTAATGCTGTTTTCATACTAGCTTGTCGTAGTGTCGCCCAGTGGCGCACCGACAAGTTAATTTGTGCAACAGCGCAAGCGTAGTTAACATGATACCATAAATCTTGCCATGTCGCCGACGGAACAGGCTGCGACCATTGCTGCGAAAACTGATGACAAGCCGGATATATCTATTAGTTGAGTGATGACTCCCTGCGACACAGACATCGAAGAGTTGACTTTGAACTCAACTTTTCTGCGACATTCAAACCCCGAGGCCGTTAACAAAAAAATGACAAGGAAATGAAAAATGCAAGAAGTATTTACATATTTGTTAAATCCTCCGCAGCGCATGGGACATCGATAAAAATGATTCATTTTGGGATTTGGGTAGGTGATGAGACTATGCCAACGTAAACAACAATGGCGATGAAAAGAAAAAATGGCGCAAGGAATAAAGATCTAAAAAGGATTTTCCAAAAGATAATCGCCAGCAGGTTGTGTACTGAATCATTTGTGACAGCCACGGAAGTGATAGAGAGCTAGTGAAATCATTCATGGATCCATAGCTTAGCAATGATGAGCGCCAGGATGTTGAGTCGTCTCTGCCGCAAAAACCACAAAAAAGTATGAAATACTCGCGACACGGTCGCAGCGACACGCGCCAGCACTTTTTGTCGCGGCGAAAATAAACAGCAAAGTAGCGCGACAACACAACAACTTGTTGGTTTTGCAACATGGACCAGCACGACAAAAAAGTATGACGCCAGATAACTGTTATTATGAAATAGCTGTTTTTTTAATTATTATATTTACGACACAGCTTTAATAGAACTGGATAATGTGAGCGCGGTTCTATAAAAACAATTCGATATCCTATAGTGCAATGGGCGAAGCTTCATCACTCTGTACAGCGGTGCGGAAATCTGTATGGTCAGGGAGAAAGTGTTCTATCATGGTGCGAGCGGGGAAAAATCGTTCATTCCCTAAGTTGTCACTGGTGGTGTGGACACTCGCAAGTCCGGGGATAGCGATGTATTTTTTTTATCTTAACAACACCATTGTTGTTCAATAGATATCTCTCTATAACTTATATCATGCGGTGCCGCCGCATGATATATTGCCTTACTCTCGATTTCTTTCTTTCTTCTTGGTTTGTAATTGCTTAAAAGGCTACTAGTGCCAGATGCTTGGTCAGATTTTAACGAGAATTGACCTCAAGAACCCCTGACGCAAGGTAATATGGTGTTCACAGTTTGACCATAGGGGTTACGTGGGGTCAATAGCGGTCTTGTGCGCTACAACACCCTTTTCCCTACTTATCCCACAATTATCAATACCATGCGGTCACCGTGATTGCCAGATTGCCTGGCCATATGGCGTGTCACAGATTTTGAATCCAAGGCATTTAGGGGTCAAAAAGAGGCCAGGTCTCTCTAACCCCTTCTTAATATTTCAAAATGCTACTGGTATTGCACAGTTGGCTTGGTCTTACTAAACTTCATCAGATAACCTTTGACCCAAGTGTCACACCAAGTTGTTCCCAATTGGGGTTAAAGGTCACGCAGTGGTCATTACATGTCAGTCCCTCTTATGCTCCTTGCTGTGTTTCTGGCCAAAATCAATTCCATAATCACTAAACTTGGTTAGAAGAACCGCTGACACAAGGCCCATATGAGTGTACACAGATTGGGGTCCAAGGTCAACAGGTCATGACAGAGTCAAGTGTCTAACCCTCCGTTTTGCTGTTTCTGCCACAAATCAATTGCTATAATACCAGACTTGGTCAGAAGAATGCTGACCCAAGCCCCATATGGAGTGTTCACAGGATTAGGGTCAAATGTCTGCGGGGTCATTAAAGGTCAAGTTGCTCTTACCCTCCTTTTTGTTGTTTATGCCACAAACTTCAATTGCTAAACTCACTAGACTTGGTCAGAAGAACCGTGACCCAAGCCCCATATGGTGTTTACAGATTGGGTCAAAGGTCACGCAGGGGCAATTACAGGTCATGTCGCTCCTACCCTCCTTTTTGTTGTGTCTGCCACAAAACAATTGCTAAATCACTAGACTGGTCAGAAGAACCGCTGACCCAAGCCCCATATGGGGTTTACAGATTGGGTCAAAGGTCACGCCGGGGTCATACAGGTCATGTCGCTCGTACCCTCCTTTTTGCTGTTTATGCCACAAATCAAATGCTATAGTCACCAGTCTTCGTCAGATAAACGCTGAAGACAAGCACCATATGGGGTGTTTACAGATTTTTTTTTTCGGAGTCATAGGTCACGCAGGGGTCATTACATGTCATTATGTCGCTCTTAACACTACCCTCCTTTTTGCTGTTTACAATGCCACAATCAACTGCTATAGTCACCAGTCTTCGTCAGAAAATCCGCTGACGCAATCCCCATAGGGGTGTTTACAGATTTGGGGTCATAGGTCACGCAGGGGTCATTAAAGGTCATGTCGCGCGCTAAAACCTCCTTTTTGCTGTTTCTTCCACAAATCAATTGCTGTAATCTCTAGACTTGGTCAGAAGAAAAAAAAAAAAAAACCGCTGACGCAAGCCTCTATGGGTGCTTACGATTGTGGTCAAAGGTCATGTGGGTCATTAAAGGTCAAGTTGCTCTTACCCTCCTTTTGTTTGTTTCTTCTGCCACAAAAATCAATTCCTATAATCACTCGAACCGGTTTGACCCAAGACCCATATGTGGCTTTCATGGATTGGGGGTCAAAGGTCACACAGGGGTCATTACAGGTCAATTGCAGTCGATCTCCAATGTACTGTTTCTGCAACATCAAATTTCTAGATTACTGACCTTGTTCAGAAGAACCACTGACCCAAGTAGAGCAGACAGACATATCAAGGGTCCTTATTTAAGGGAGTTTGTTCATGCCGGACTACATCTAAGGTTTGACACCTTTAGTGTTATATGGACCCTCTCCTACAACCTCTACACATCAATGCAACGGTAGTTAGTGGTGTCAACTTGTGGTGTCACTTTTCAATAGGGGCCAATTTAAGTTTACAGCAGGGTCAAACGTTTAAATTACTCCAATCATGTTGAAATGTTATGCCATTGTCCGTCTAGGCACAAGATTCCAAAAATGTATAGTTGTAACCATCTATGACCATTGGTTTTAGAGTGAATTGGGTAAATAGGATGGTGCTTCACAGTGGCAAAAAAGGTCTTTCCATTGTACAGGGGTCAAAATCAGAAGTTGCGCCAATTTTGGTAAAAATGAAACAAATTGTTCATTTAGCTTTTAAGTGTTTTTACAATTTGGGCACATGGGTCGATTAAAAAGTAAACATTTGAAAGACCCCTCACGCCATATATCAATTGCTGTAATCACTGGACTTGGTCAGAAGAATTGCCGACCCAACCCTTATAATTGTGTAATAGATTGGGTCAAAGGTCCCATTGACAGTGCAAAGTATTCACCGCATGATATACTCTTGCTTTCTAAAGCAAAATCGATGCCTACAATCCTTAAGCCAATGTTTGGAACACGAACTGCTCTTTTGCCCCGATTATTTTGCCGTATTTCTCTTAAAGAGAATATGAAATCCATGTCAACTTGGGTTGGGAGGCTTGAGCATTCTCTATCCAGGCACCCTCCCTATCCCCACCATCAATGTTGGGTTTCTTGTAGTGTGGCAAGAACAAAAATTTCAGGATTCAACATTGTCCAGGGGGGAGAGGGGGGCATTTTGAATTCTGCCTATAAAAGTGTTTCCAACACGTTTTGGTCTAGATTGTTAGGCGTACTATTAGAAAGAGGATTTCGTGCTTAACTTAATTGCCTTTCATTTCAATTAGATAATGAATATTTGAACGAAACTTGTACACAATATAGGATACAAAAAAGATGTTTCATCTGAGTATCAATTACAACACTTTCTCCCCCGTGCTTACTTTGGGAATGGCATTTTAATCAGCGTAGGCCATACTTTCATTGCATTAAAGTCCTACATTCATTGCGTTAACAGCAATTGTGTGCACTATGCCAGTGTGCTTTTCGCGATTCAAAGTGTCTTATTTGTGTTAAACACTTAGTATTTTATTCATACGTGTAAATTTTCACAACAATAAATTTTAGAAGAGATACGTAACTAGCAAAAGACTGGATTTTAACATGTTAATAACGTTTCATATATGGTTACGCCGCGTTATTTTAAAATCAAATAACCTAATTCGCAAAGGAAAGGACTTGATTTCGAACCCCGAACCTACCGCTTGCAAGGCGAGATCAGTGCCTCTAAGCCAAAAGGCTCCTTACATACTGATCATTCGTTTCAACAACCTAAAATTTGTTTAAATCAATAATCGACGACGTAACCAAATCCTACACACGTAAACATCAATGATGAAATGCCACGGTAGACCATATTAACAATAGGGACTGACAGGAGTCATGATCTTTTCATATGGTTTGCCGTGGTGTAGCGTTTGAATTTTTAATAAAGAACATTTCAGAGATAATTTATTCTTGAAAATATAATTTTAACCGTGGATGATCGAAGGGGGGGGGGGTGTCATGGACAAGGAAAATTATCGATCGGTTGCTAAAGGATCACTTTACGTTACAATGGTTTGATTACATCTGTTTCAGTAAAACTTGTAGAGCCATACCCCATTTATCTTGGCGTGTTTATAGATGCCTTTAATCATCGTCCGTCCGTCGCATCATCAATCCATGTAATCACAGCATCAACGAGATGTAAAGAGCGAATTATCTTAGAGGTAAAGATCTCCCCTTATAAGCGGGAGTTTTCGCGTTTCGAAAGGAATGTTCTGCCCAGTTTGGAATTCCAGTTATTTTCATTCACAAATGTAAAGTTTACCCCTATGTATCATAAGCGTGTAACCTTAATATAAACGTATTTTTTCTAGTTACGTGTCTTCTAAAACAATTATATTTATTGTCAATCTTACACTTATGAAAGAAATATAATGCGAAACAAAAATAAGACACTTTGTACCGCGGAAGCACACTGTCTCGTCGTCATCGTCGTCGTCGTCGTCATCGTTCGTTCGCTCGCGTCGTCGTCCATCGTCATCGGTCATCGCATCGTCATCAACATCATTATCATCAATCCATCATCATCATCATCATCATCATCATCATTCTCCACTATTATTCCATGCCATTGGCTGTTTAATTTCACCTATATTCATTATACCAAATGCAGAAGGTGCGCAATGAATGTTTTGCACTTTTCTTGCTTATTTATATTGAGTAAACCACATGTAATTATTCCTTGTAACCTCATTGAATTTATGATTCATGCCTTTTACTATTATATATTTTTCAATTTAGTATTAACACCCATTAAATTCAGAGCCTTTTTCCGTGTCTATATGGACGATTTGTTGAGCCCAAATATGCTACGATTACATTTTATTGACCACGCCCTAAGTTGACCGCTGATTTAATTTTCAATACAAGGACGTAAGCCAATATGTTTACTGTATGTGCACCTGAAATTTTTCGTTGTAATAGCTGTCATAATTAAGAAGTTCTGAGGCACAAATTTTACAATTAGATGATTTTTTTTTTTTCACTTTGGCAGACACAATCCTTAGCCAAAATGTGTTGGAACACCGCTCTTTTTGCCCCGATTATTTGCCGTATATCTTAAAGAGATTAGAGAAATCATGTCAACTTGGTTGGGGAGGCTGGAGCATTCTCTATCCTCCTATCCCCACCAATAAATGTTGGGTTCTTGGAGTGTGGCAAGAACAAATTTCAGGATCAACATGTCCGGGGGGAGAGGTAGCATTTTGAAAGTCGGCCTATAAAAGTGTTCCAACATCTTTTGTCCTAACATTGTATCTATTCTATGGACTGTTTGTCTAATGTTTACCCATTTTCCCGAGGTTTTTAAGAACAAACTTGAATTTGTTTCGGACTATTTGGCACAATGGTTAGCTCCCAGTCAAGGTCATTATGATTGGTCTAATGACGTGTTCGAATGAAGCAAAGTTGGAGTGTTGATGGCCCACACATACACAAATGGATATGTGTAAGTGACAGCATTAGGCATAAAAAAGTGGTTGGCGTAACCCAACCAACCCTAAAAAACCTGCCGACTCAAAAAACAGTTTTATGCAAATTAGTACAAAAAATTCTGCCGACCGAACCACTTTTTCAGCCACGATTAAAAAAAAAATTTTACCTACACAAGATGAAAAAAATAACCAAAACAAGACAACAAAGCAACTGCAACAATAAATATAACCAGATCTTTGATATTTCCATGAAAAAAAAAAGATTTTAATAGTAGCATCTGTATTCAGTTAGGTAAAAAATTAAGATCTAAAAAAAAATAATAAAAAAAAAAAAAAAAAAAACGACATACAGACCCCCTGATATTTTTTCAGGTTACGCCAAACAAACACCCCCCCCCCCCCCCCCCCCCCCCCCCCCTATTTTTTTAGGCCTCAGTCTGGCAGTGTACATGTTAGGGAACAAACTATATTCCTGATGTTTATCTTTTTGGGGTCTTTATAGGCTGACAGTAAATACCACATAAGGAAATGTTTTTCATTGCATAACACTAATGTATAATGCAGCTTTAAAAAGCTAACTGCAATGTGTTTGTATATGTGGTGTGATTAAAATCACTTAACCTGTGAATGTGTGTGTAAGTGTTGTAAACTTGTAAGTGTATCATAAATATTCTGAGAACTGAAAACGAAAAAGAGATTCTTTTGAACAAATAGCTTGGCTTGGAAAGTTTTCTTGTTGTTGACGTATAACAATGACACTTATCTGTGTTGCCTTTGTGGTCCTTTGATGTCCTACAGTGGCATAAACACGACCTGTGTAAATGGGGGGGGGGGGGGGGCAGAAGGGGTGCTGAGGATTTTTGAGGGGAACCAATTTGTCCTTCTCATAGACACTATACACAACAGTCAGTTCATTTCGGGGTAGACAGGGGGCAAAGGTTCTGAGCAGGGGACTGTGCCCCCTGCCTCCCACTGGTTACACCACTGAGTCTCGGAACTATAATGATAACAAAATCAGGTGTGTGTTCTTTGTGTCACTATCTACCTTGAGACGCAATACTCCCATATTTATATGACAAAAAAATGGGGTCAGGTCAGGTTTCCTTTTGAGGGCCTTGCTTCCTGTTATCCTGGTAACCAGTACTACCGGTCCCATGGGATGAGTTGTCGGTGGCATAAAACCATCACCCCCATCGGATTTCTAGGAAATTCTGAGAGGAGGGTAGCTGGTTATGAAACAAAGAAGATATCTCCTACAAGGGCATCAGCTTTGGAGAGCTAATGGAATCACACCACTAAATAACCCCATAGACTTGCTGTACAAAATGACCTCTCACCCAACGTCGATTTCTCGGCTATAAGCGGACTGGTTTGACTTCAAAAAATGAAATTTTTTTGGAAAAAAATAAAAAAAGTAAAAAAAATGAAAAAGTTCATTATGATTGAAGGTGATTTTTTTAGCTACAGAGCATCGAAAGATGTGCTGTTTTCAAAACGTTCACGCCTATTTGAGCGTTACTCTAGAAACTAAAATTGTAACAGTTTCCCAAACCCGCAGAAATTATACAAAAATGGCACAGACACTGGCTGTGTTTTTCAAAATGAATCGTAGCCTGTCGGCCGGAATTTTTATAGAGCAAATAGCTGGTATTTTTGACCTAGACAAATGAATTGCAATCATTTCTCATATATATGATACTGTAACCCATAGTCCTGTGAGCTCCTTTTATCGCTGAAAAACCTTTCATGTCAGACGGAATCGATAGAAATAGGGTTCTCTACGGAAATGTTTATGTTTATTGCTATTCTATCGAAATTAAAAAGGAAAATTATTTCTTGTACCACCCCACTGGATAATGAAACACAAATCACTGACTACTCCAAAGAAGTACCCCCTTGTTAATTTTTAAAACCATCGCTCTTCTTAAAGCGCCCTCTGGAAATGGGAGCAATGTCGGACGAATCGAGCATGTTGGACGGAATGGAATGTTGACATTTTAATCGACTCTGCTCTTGTGTATTTATTTTGGTACTGTCTAGTAACTTCGGATATTAGCTATTAGTTTTGGTATATATCAGAACTGTTGTAGTGCTTTTTTTCATTGATGCAGTCCAACACATGTCAAAATTCCGCCGACATGCCGTTTCCCGTCGACATGATTGTTTATAAAACAGAAATTGGCACCTCAGTAGTTGGTTGTTGAAAATGTCATTGCTTTGGCATGCTACTAACATTGTTAGCTTCAAATTAAGCATTTAAAATAAATTGCACAACTTTTGGGTATGTGTTATGCAATGAAATCTGTAAAATTTCCGTCGACATGCTTTTCCGTCCAACTACATGGTTGCATTTTTAAAATGTGTAACTCATTTTCTAAAAAAACCTTGTTGATATGATATTTTTCTCTCTAAAAACCTTAATTGTTCCTATTTCTTTATTAGTCAAAGGATTCATAAAATAAGTTCATTTGCCTTCAAGAGACCAGAATAATCAAGTCTGTGCCAAATTCATGACGCTTGTTCCACCAAAATTGGCACATGTTGAAATTTGTTTTTTCAAGTCGTTTCAGGTAATTCTTATGTAGGAATTGATGATTTGCACTTTTCTGGGTACGCTTCATTTTCTTATGATCCATTTTAATGCAACTTGAAATGGCCCCAAAAAACCTTTAAGAGCATCGTCTTGTTTAAATCCATGTCGGACATGTCGGACGATTAACATAACATGTCGGACGGAAAAAATCTGCCCCTTTTTACTCGAATAAAATAAAGCTAGACTTAAAAACAATCACTCCAGTGCTAATACTTCATTAAATTCATAGATACGTGACGAACCATTTTATTACATTTTATTTTGTTTTTTGTAGACACAATTTTAAGAATTTTTGACCATGTCGGACAGAATTTTTTCTGGTTTAATTTTCTATTTCTCTGGGAATTTAAAAACTTGAAAACGTGTGGAATAAAAACATGCTTATATTCATTCATGTAAAGTGTCAACTTTATATCAAAAGGTATGTTATTAAACTTACTTTTGCTTGTGTCTTCATGTGATAATATTATGGTTGGTTTAAATTCGTCCGACATGTCTGAAATGTGAGTACCTGTAAAATTAGCATTCCCCAAATAGGGTAACGACAGTTTTTTTTATTTTTTTACTTTTATTTTGTGACAGACAACATTCACATCATTCAAAATAATGACCTAAACACATTCTACAAAGCAATTTTGAAATTCACTACTTTGTGACACATTTGAAACACATCCAACCAAGCACAACTCAACAACTCATCAACATTTTATGACTCTTTATTTAGGCAAGGGCCATATCCGGACGCCACACTGTCTCGGCACTGCGTCGTCTGCTTACACTAGTTTTTAGTGGTGTGATTCCTGAAGGACTGGAAAATTTCTGAAAACACATATTTTCATAATATGAATGTTATCTATCAGTAGAGCCATGTAGCCAAAATATTAAAGACCAGAAATGAGGTAAAAACTTGCCTGAGCAAAGTTATATTTTTGCTATCGCTGAAGATAGCACATTATGTGAAAGAAGATCTGGTTCAGACGGATGGCAGAGGAAGCACTACAAAAGACCTGAGTCTATCAAATGGCCTTCAAAAGCACCGTTTAATGAGGGTGTTTTTAAAAAGATATCCACCAATTCACATGCATTGGGTGGATTCCAGCAGAAGAGAAACTGAAAACAACCCATTCAGTTAATTGGTGTGGATTTTCACCCCCAGTGGCCTAAAGAGCACCCAATTATGCAATTTTAGGAATTTTTTGGTGAAGTATTAACACATTCCTGTACAACCTTTTTTTGTGATTAACTCACTGAAGTAAAATAAATCTAATCATCACTCACTCATGGTAGAAGTGTGTGTGCAAGTCCGGGAACTTGCACATGTTTGAAACGCCTTGGAAATGTTGATCGGTAGGCTCTTTAAATCAGAATCTTGCTCATCTTGATTTTATATCATGCAGGCCTAAAAAATGAATCCTTAACTTGTGGCTCATGCATTTCCCATTTCTTTGCACTTGGATCATTCTAAAGTCAGGATGAATACACATAATCCTTGTGAGACAATGCTTTGTATTTATGCACATATCATATCATGCTATACGCAATGCGTGATACATCATCTGAGATTAGAGGCTTAGTTCTTGTGAAATCCTTGTAAGCTCTTGTACATGTGTAATTGCAGCTTGATGCACCCAACGTGTGGATTACCTAACCCCCCTGTTCCAACCCCCCCCCTTGCCTACCCCCCCCCCCCCCGTTACCACCACCCCCCCAGTACTGAAATGTGCCCATAGTAGTATTTTTAAAAAAGACGTGTAGGGCTACATTCTAATTACGTACTATACATGCACCTACCTATAGGCCTGTCCCTCTTCCATTTGAGCTTTGAAACAAATAGAGTTTGCATGTACACATACGAGAGTGCAGGCTGCAAAATTTTGATCACTGTGACTGTACATGTACGGCTGCGATATTTATTCATGATGTCATGAGTAAACCTGTGATCAAGCCTAGGCCAGGAACTGAATTCTTCTTAATATTGGCACATAAAACTTACAATATGTACTTGCAAACCTCTTAAATAATA
The DNA here is from genome assembly GCA_023653785.1 of Ophioderma brevispina. NCBI lineage: Eukaryota > Metazoa > Echinodermata > Ophiuroidea > Amphilepidida > Ophiodermatidae > Ophioderma > Ophioderma brevispina. The sequence goes on from JAMKCH010016977.1 coordinate 37,730, forward strand.
AAATCGCTCAAATTGATCTCTAGAGTATATATTGATGCTTAAAATTGCAGACAACATCAATTTTATCGTGACTGACTCAAACAAGGCTCCATTTTCTTATATGTAAGCATGAAATCGTCGGAATCACACCACTAAAATAACTCCCCATAGACTTACAGTGTACAAAATGACCTCTGACCAAACTCGATTTCTCGGCTATAAAGCCCGACTGGTTACTTCAAAACTGAATTTTTTTTGGAAGATATTAGCACCATACCTCTTCAACAAAAATGAAAAAGTAATATGATGAAGCTGATTTTTTGAGCTACACGGCATCAAGATTTGTATGTTTTCCAAAAAAAGTTCACGCCTAGTTGAGTGTTACTAGGAAATAAAAATTGTACAGGTTTCTCCAAAACCCTCAAATTTACAAAAATGGCTACGGACAAAATATTTAACAAAAACCCCAAATGTGTTTGTTACTAGTACACACATGCTGATAATTTCAAATTTCATTTAAAGACACACAACTCATCAACATTTTCGGACTTCAATTTGGCAAGGGCCATATTCCGGGTGGCAACACTGTCTCGGTACTGACGTCGTCTGCTAACCTAGTTATTTAGTGGTGTGATTCATAATGGTGGCCATCAGCACATGCGGCATTGAGATGGGGGGTTGCCCAAAGGCTATGGGCCCACCGCCTAAACTTGGATTGACACAGGAAGGGCATTCCGGGTCAATATCTTTTGCTCCAATAAATCCTCACACAGCAGCGTTGCTGAGTGTGAGGTGTATCCGGCCATCCCCCGTTAGCGGGGGGACAAAACCGGATTTTAAAACCTTTTTGAACTAAAACAAAACTGCGGACATACTGTCAAACGCGGAATTGTCCATGTTTTAAGGTCCGTGTTCCAATTGTCTTCGGGACCACCCAATTACCTGGAAGTAGTATCGTTTGTGATATCGTATTTTTTTCATTGTCGTCTTGAAATTTAAATTTGAGTCCTCAATCTTCCTTTCCCAAGATATAAATAAGAACTGAACTGCTGTTTTAATGGTAACATACAATATTAGCACATTATAAAGTGACAGGCTGTATATCAAGTAGAGAAACAATAGACATAAATTGGAACAATTTACCAGTAACTCATTGATTTATTCAGTAAATAAATAAAGTTTAATCTTGTTCTTTTACATGTACGTTTAACTCATTTAGCTATATCTGTTTTAATGTGCTACGTTTTCTATAAACTGGTGAGTATATCGATAATGCAAATAACTTCCGTGTAAAACTGGTTCTCAGTCCTGTAAGGGAGTTCCGTAAACCTGACCCATCTGACACAACGTTGTTCTGACACACTTACATGAATTCGAAAACCCTTCACGGAATAAATCTAGGTTTATTCTGTTAAGGTTTCGAATTCATAAGGGTGTCCGAAAAAGTATGTCAGATTGAATCAGGTTACGGAAACTCCCGGGCTGTGACCAGATTTTTTTAGGGGGAGGGGCAGTTTTTTTTAAAAAGGGACCTTTCTCCGAAATTTATAACCTTCCCCAAAGGGGGGGGTGCAACTTTGGCAAAAGTGTCCTTCTTACCCCCCAAATTCTAACCTTTTGACAAAATAGCATAAAAAACTTAATTTCGGATCATCGCTGGCAATATCTATTTGGGACATTTGGGCATTTTAGGTGGGTGTTTTTTAGGGGGATATATCGATTTAGTAGTGACATGGTTTTGTGGGGAGGGGCAGAGAAAAAGTTATTTTACCCCCCCATACAAAATGGCCAGATTTAAACTGAAGGGCGATTAGTGTATAGAATAAAAAGGAGGGCGGTCTTTCAGTGTGAAGATCAATTGAAGGGTTAATGAATGAGGAATTGGAAAAAAAGAGTTAGAAACCCCCATGTACCATTTTAAAATATTTCCATGTATACTATGAACATCATATATATGGATCAAAGGGGATCTATATTGAACAAGCAGATGACATGCAATAGTGTGAGGGCCAGGGTGTCGTATCTGAAACTACAGAAAATGAGGTTATTATAGGGTTCCGGGGGCACGCTATGGTGGAGGTCTATGGGGGCAAAGCCCCCAGAATTTTTGTTGTTTATACTACGTTATATGTCTTTGAGGGTTTTAATTCAGCCACAATTTTTCTAAACTTTAGTTGTTCGCACGCTGACATGGAACTTTTAAATTATACTTTGCCATCAATCAGGCCTGCAAGTGCCAAGACCTGAATTTTCAAGTGAACCGATGGGCTCATCTCAACCAAAAAAAATCAAATATTGGGGGGGGGGGGCACAGAACATGCATGTTAATTGTTGTTAACATGTGCCATACAAGGATGAACTGAATCCTTGGTAGAAAGCATGCCTTATCTGATATAGTGTCTATGCAGTATAGGATGTGGTTGTTCTTGGCAATTCTATTTAGTGCTCAACCCCTCTTCATCAGAAAACAAACATTCGAAAATGAGAGCTTCTCCCCCAGAATCACAATGCCACTCATGTGGCTAATTATATATGCAATCCTTAAAAGCAGTAGGGAAATTACCCATGAAGCCTAGATACTTTACATAAAAGCATTTTTTTTTAAATATATGTCAAGTGGTATTTTTTGAAAACCCCACAGCAAAAGGTAAAATTTGATGATGGAAAACATTTTAAAATCATCTGTGATCATGAAAAAACTATAGATTAGAGGGTTGTCCTTCTTTATCTGGCAATGTCCTGTACATGAGGTGCAAGTTGTGACATAAAATCATTGTTGAAATTGAAAGGGTGTAAAGCCCAAGCCCCATCAACCTATTGGATAATAGCGAATCCATCAACTGGGGACTTTGATGAACTGCCTTTAATTACAAGAAAAACAGTTTATTAACCCATTGTTGTAATATTTCAAGAAACTGGGCTCCAGGTGAACCTAATTACGCTGGCAGTGGTGAAGATTGTTCTGAAAATGGTGGGGCGCAGGGCACTGGAATGACGACAACTGTTGATGTATCAAGAAGATATATTGTCAGAGATCAATAGTAAATATCCTCACTTATTGGTTCATGCAGGAGTTGGCACCCGAGGTGACCCTAATGATTATTGGAAGCGGAGCGGATTGTGCCTGGAAAAGTATTCTATAATGGAAATTGGAAGAATGATGATGCATGTCAACTTCTAGTAGATATATTTGTCAGAGGGCTATAGGTATGGATTCTTGTTTTATGTGGAAGTGCAGTGAAAAGGCTTTGACTATCACATCGGCTTGCTAATCGGTGCATGCAAAAAGACTAGGCTACATGCGGTATTTCCATAAATAAGGCAATTCATGGACATGCTTAGAGGAGGTCTTTATATAGAGAGCAATTCCGTCAGATATTTTCATTAATAAACTTCAATAATATGTAAAGTGACCCCCAAAAAACAAACAATTATCTCTCTGTTGTTTAAAGGACTCTGACTTAATGAGATTTTGAAATATAATTTTGTTGGTATTATTTTAAAAAATAGTCAACTAGAAGATAGTCCCCTAAAAAATGCTCAATTCCAAAGCTTGAGAGATGAATCGTATTTTTGGTGAGTAGTAAAACATTTATATATAGAATTACTGAATCATAGAATACTCTGTATAACAAAAATTCGGGATCAAGAATTTTTGTTAAAATACCAATAAAATTTTTTTCTTATAAATACCAAATTCTGACAAAATTAGTGCACTTGAAACCCAGTTAAGTCAATGGTGACCTCCTGTGTGAACTAGGTAAAGGGGCAAAGGTCAAAGTTGGCACAAAATTTGAAAAACATGCAATGTAAGGATACAACTCGTAAATCATCATGGTTGTGCGAGCAACACAGTAATTCACAATATCCAGCTGACCTTTGCTTTCACCTTCTCCTTTTCACAGTGGTCAAAGGTCAAAATCACAAAATTAAACATTGATGAATGATACAATACAGGTATTTTACCAGATCGTGTGTTTTTTTGCAATTTAAATAAAGTCAGTGTGACTTGTGTATGACCTACATTTATGAGGTCAAAATAGAGAGGCTTGAGGCATGTTTAAATTGTCTTACAAGAGAGGGAAATAGCTTGGAGATTTGTTCTTTCTCTCTTCTTGTATCACCATGGCCTGAAAGCAGGTGGGGATTATGCGAGAGTGCACATGTCCATATGTAGTATGTTCCAGTTGGTTAGGTTTTTCTTTTTTCAGATCTCAACGAAAAGTTGAAGTCAATTTAAACCATTATTATGTTTGGATGGATCAAAGTGTGGGAAAATATTGGGATCAAAAGTAATAATCATGATAATGATAAAATTGGATGATTTACGCCAATATTAATTGGTCTTGCTATGGGTATTAAAATATTGGGCTCGACTCTCTCGACCAATAAATATGGGCTCAATCATCACATTTATACCAGCCTTGGGTGAAGGTGAAGTAGGGGTTCCTTCATGAGCGGATGTCAAAGGTCCCCCCATAGACCAAGGTCAAAGGTCATTGAGGGTCATGTTCTAGACTGCCATCTTGCAGGGGGATGACGCAAGTTTACTGCAGTATTTTTAATTAATACACTATCTAAAAGGGGATAGCATCTCATGCACTAATGCTTTGGC